>KN716493.1:88174-106635 GCA_000816705.1 Dictyocaulus viviparus | reverse complement strand
TGCTCTAATTTACTCTTTCGTGTTCCTTTAAAATTCGCAATTAAATTTGAATTTCCCCCCTTCACACGTTGAACGCGAATGCGTAGACGCAACTCCCGAGCAGGAATTGGTCGACGTAAATGCTTATCTTATCTTATCTTATCTTAGTGTACAAATGTATTGAAGTAATAATTTATACGAGCTATACTTTTTGTGGTGTTAGTTAATGATGGTCACTTTTCAGAAAACTGTTTGACAGCTTGATAGTTCCAATATTTGTTCAATTCTGTTAGGAATGAAGCGTGTGAAAGTGGAGTTGCTTATGTCATGAAAGTATCAGTCGTTGTACAGCGAAGCGAGTGCGCCAGATTTCTAATTTTATCTCGAAGCACGTAGCTTATACTGTCAGAAGCGACAGAACGTACTAAGAGGAATAAACGATGTTTTCTTCGGACTTCATGTTTGATTGTGGTGCCATTCCCAATACGAAGGAAGACAAACATATCTGTCTACAAGGTCGTGTTGGAAATTGTGAAGCATCATGAAGCATTCTGTTCAGTCGACCATATTTTTCCTTCACATTTAAGAGGTTTCAACGCACTGGAACTAAACTAAAGTGCAGAGCATCTGGTGCTTTCTGAAGGACTCATATGATCATCGCCAGATGAGAAATATTACTTGGAGTTATTTCACCATTAAAGGTCACACCAGTGGTTTACAGTCTTATTCTCATAATAATCCGATTTCATTTTGAATGGCTAATAATCACTGCAATTCGCAGCACGTACGGTCGTAGCGCTTTTATAGACTAAGCACTTACAGTACTGGAATTTTCCTCCGCTTCGTAATCTGCTCTAATTCACTCTTGCGTGCTCCTTTAAATTCCAAAGTATATATGCGATTTTCGTCACTTTTTTTTTCAAATAACCGATGGATGATAATCTGTATCTTGAAACAATTAGTAGCGCGTTAAAGCACTTGTCTGAATGTCTTCGAAAGTTAGATGTCGTAACGTTAACAATTGCCAACGGCAATGCTTCCGACGTAAGATTTACTGATGTTATTCGCAGTTTCTTTTTTAAGAAGTAGGCGTTTTTTTTTCATCAACGAAATGAGATTACAATACAAAAGCCAGTTGAGAGTAATAAAGTATAAATATTAGACATTATTTTAAAACTTTTATTTATAGAAATAAAAATTTAAAGCATACTCCATAAATATTTACTGACAAATTTCTCCTATTCAATAAATACTTCAACATTATGCCCATGTATTATCAGTTTTGATCCATTCCAATATCCAGTGATCTCTACAAATTTTCAGTAATTTAATTATGAAAAAAGTGTAATGATTACAGAAACTCACATTGGTTTGAGATATATGTGACTCAAGCGCAAGCGAATCAGCGCTAGATATTGCCATTTTTATTTTCCGCCTCATCTCATTCACAGATTTTCTGAGATCTTCAACCTTTGATAGCTCTTTTTCTTGTTCATTACTGAAAATTCGTTTCAGTACCACACTATCGAGACGTTTAGTAAATTATGGCAATTTAAAAAATATTCAAAACTTATATATACATTCGTTTTCTTTGTGATATCATGAAGATGAGGACGTATTTAGAGTATGGCAGAGGTACTACGAAGATGCACAGGCTTAAAGCGATGCAGATTTCAAACCGCTTCCAGGCCTACTAAGTCGGCCATCTCTCCGGCGTTGAGATAGAGCTCGAGAATTCTTAGAATATAACCACCACTGCCTTGGTAAAGAGTGATCAACTCAGACCACTGCATAGACCAAGCTTGCATTCAATCACCTCTACGATATCATCTTAGCATGTACGTGTCGGCAGAATAAGGATTGATCAACACGTTGCTCATCTAATATAATCATGGGAATAAGTAAATACAAGTGATATATATAATAGCTTAGAATAACAGTCGTTACTAGTCAGTTGTGGTTTAACCGATCCCACGTCTAATTTGGCTGATTTATTAAGGATTACTTTCTACGATCTTAGGGAGAGATGAGTAATATATTCTAGTTTGTTAAGTAATCGGCCTAAGAACGATGAATTTTAGACTGATTTTATTCAAAATGGAGCCTCTTTCACATAAGAACATTACACAATTTTGAACCCGTTGATCAAGAACCTGCCATATTACGCATTATACAACTAACAGTAGATATTGAGCAAAAGTGATGAAGTACTGCTTTATCTAATCTAAACGTGAAATCAGTAGTTTAGAACTAACGTTGTACGGAGCAGCGCAGTGGTAGAAGGAGCTGCACCCGGGTTCGAGTCCATCTCCAGGCAAACCACGACTGTTATTTGCAAAAGTTCGATGATTTCTCACCAGAATAATTCAATAAGTAGCTCCTGACTTCGAAACAAACTGGATTTTTCTATAGACTATCCCCCTTTCAAACACCTCCACTATAATACTAAGACTTCGAATGGATTATTCATTTCCACAGAGAGATAGATTACCTCAATGCTTATGCTTATTACTTCTGTTGCGTGAGTCGTCAGTGGAAGATGGCTTGAATTTGTCAACAGAATCCGTTTATCCGAATAATTTTCTCGTTATATTGTTAGTAAACACAACCCCTTCATTAGTCATTTCAAGTAAACCAATATATTTAACTCTATGAATCGGATATACCTCCTATTTTGTGCTGTTTGAGGAATCACTCGTCCTTTTCCTCAATTCTTTCCCATTTCTTTTCAAATAATTACTTTATCCAAATTCTCTATTGTGCTCTGTTGGAAACGGTCTACCGTAAAGTGAAGCACAAGGTGTAATAACAAAGAGTACGTTTGATATTGATCGGATACTTTCAAGTTTAATGCTTCCTCTAAATTTATGGGAAGAACCTTGTAAAATGATTTGTAAGGCATACAAAAAAGAATTAATCTTGGAGTAAATATGATACCTCACCTCAAACGTGCATTTTCTGCTATATCAGGGAAATTAGTGTGAACAAATTGTGCAACGCTTTCTTTTATTTCCACAAAGAATCCTTCTAGTGCTTTGTAATTCTCTTCAGCTTGCCTATAATATTCTCAATGTCTTATGGTATATTTTTCATATTACAAAATCAATTAATGAGTCAAATACGTCATATGAGGATTCTCACCTCATCATTGTTCGACATGACTTCAATTTTTCTTTCGCTACTTCTGCTTCAATTTCGTCCGACTTTTGTTGGATTTCATGTGAATCGCGACAGCTTGACATTCTTATTGCAATTGCTGAAACGGAATTATCATATGAATTATAATATTAGTCCAATTGAACGATAATTAAACAAAATGAAGAAGACAATATAATTATAAAAATAAGTGCGGACTTTCACGTGATTATAAAAGTGAAAAGGTAACGTTAGTCTTGGAAATATCCGATCAATACCAAGCTTATTGTCTAATATTACACATTGCAATCCAGTTCCCTCACTTTCAACCCTCACTTTCAATCCCTCATATTCAACAGAGCGCAATAGAAGACGATAAAAAATAGTCGAACAACAAACGGATAAAAAGAAGGAATGATTATCAAAATGGCAAAACTTAAAAGACAAATGCATTTCATTTGTTATTAATGGATGTACTGAGTCAATATGAGGGATGGAGGAATACAACACTGGTATATGTTTCAACACATTCATATACACTTTTATCAATTGAACTTTTTACTCCAAACCAACTTATCTTTTCATGTCTTTTGTGTTTGTATATTCATTTCCTGATCCTAACATTTCCATTGGGTTTACGATCCAATAGAAAAAATTAATTTGAAAAAAATGTCCTTGTACTGATGTACTGTACTGATGGTATTAGCGATTCAAGATTACTGTAAAAGTCCTTGTTTGTAGGACCTCTTATGTCTAATGGATAATTAACAAATTAATCCCATTCAGCTTAAAAAAAAATTGAACATTCCACATGAGCAACACATAGTAGTGTATTTTTGATTAGTGATGTACTATGTGCTAGGTAGGATAGGTTGATTAGCCAAAAATAACAATCTCACCTTCTAATTATACACGTTAGACTTTGACCAACGTCCTTAGGTGATGAGAGGATCACTTGGAGAAAATATGAAATATCACGTAACATTGGTAGTAATTGAATGAGGTGCATCATTCTGTCGTAAATTGTTACTCAGCCAGTGTAACAACACAAGTTTTCTTATCAGAAACGAACTAATCATCACTGTAGGGTATTGGTAATGGAGATAGGGTTTGGCGCAATTATTTCATTTCTGACTAATTTCAACCAAACCAGCACTCATTTCCTCATACTTCTCTTTTACAGACTCACGTCATAGTGATATGGAGTGGGTGATATGACTATGTGCTAAGATTAAGCTATAGACAATTTATTTTGCTTTCAGATCACCTTATCCACTATGAGCTTATTGATATTCTTCCACAATTTTTTCTAAGGCATAGAACACTCTATGACGTCAAAAAATAAGATAACTGAAGAAATTTCCTCTGTACCATCAGATACGATGAAGACCACCACCGTGAACGATACTCGCATTATGAAGAGTTGACTAGAAACATTGATAGTACAGCACAATACTAGGTCAAGCTAGGTCATTCAAAAGCGTTTTTTTTTATTTTCAAGCGCTTATAGTAAATGTTTGAGAGCTGAGCCTTAATGTATATGAGCATCGATTATTGCAGAAACACTAAGCATGGGTTTTATATTGCTGTGATTCTCATTAAATCTTGAAAAATGAACACATAATTCAAATTAAATGAGGAAAAAGACACCATTGTACAGTAAGATCTAACGGAAATGGTAAACTTTCTTGCTAAGGTAGACAATCGTTCGAATAGAATTCGAAATAGTGAGGAAGAACAAAAGAGGAAACACAACAAAAGTGCATATTCATATTAGATCTTTAAGTGTATTTGAAGAGCAATAGATAGAGTACTGTACGATTGACATCTGATAGGCAATTGTAGCACCCAATTTGATTCGTTGTTCTTCTGTATCCGCTTTTGAAAATGTTGATATCTAAATGAAAATCGATTAATGTAATCCAAAAGGTGCTTACCTACGTCACCTCTTGAAGTGTTAGAACTAAACTCGGTCTTATCTCTAATAAGTTTAGAAGTTTAGTTTAACCAAGTGTCTTCAGAGCACTTACAGCATCATAAACTGCAGCCATCTGTCTGCTTGAATAACTGTCCTGCTCACTTACTGAATACAGAACGTGTCGTGACTGAGGTGCGTTAGTGTTTCCACGAGGATTGATGAAGCAACGATGTATGCTGTTAGTACGAAAGCGTTTAGATCTAATGATTACTGTAATAGCTAAGAAAACTTTGCAACATTAACATAAACTGCAACATAAACATGAAAAGTTGAGATGTAATTATTTGAAAGTGCTAGTGCTTAAAGGAGTTCTGGTTAATTAAATTCTAAACGTCCAAGACTCTTAGGCAATCAATAATTCATATCTTTCATTAGAATACATCCTGAAATTTTCTGTTATACCATCTTTAGTTTAATGTTTTATGAATCTGAGTTCTTTCATATCGCATAAAGCATATACCCACTTCATAAGACGTTCGTTAACGGCCATGATATGACGTGAATCGAAAGGATTTTGTGAGAAAGCATTATATGTGAAGTACATAATACGTTCAAATTTTCTACTTAAATGAAGAAATTCCTAAAAATACAAGCTGAAGTAGAGAGTTAGAAAGTCAACAATAAAATAAACCTGAGCAGCTTTAGTCATGTAAGCTAATTGTTGAACTGCAGGATGAATAGCCGAATGGAAAAATTTCAACGGAGCTAACGCTTCACCTAATTTCGGTATATAATCCTAAAATATCAAAAGTTATATATTAACTTCAAAAACATTATCATTGTAGATCAATGAAAATCAATATTGTATTGATATTCTTTCAAATCACACGGAACGTTTATGGATCACCTCAAAACGAGCAACCATTAAGTAATAATAAAAATATAGTGCTATTAACCAATGACTCGTATGTTCCATTTACATTAATTTAAATGAATGAATATTCCCGGTTCTTCTTGGACAGCACGTCTGTTTTCTCTTGGAAAAACAAGCACATTAAGGAAAAGCTTAGCAATAAGAATAAGAAATAAGGTGTTCTATGGAACACTATCTGTTTCGATGCAGTCATATTTTTACATCTCTGAGAAAAGTGTTTGTCAGAAGACGGAACGTCAAGAATTACCGTACAGTATCTTTTATTGCTTTTCAAGGACATTGTCCTTCTTGCGCATAACATAAACGTAACACGAGATTGAAGTTGTGGAAAAAGCAACTGCACTCAAAGAGGAACTGAGGACTATAAAGTTAATCGACCACATTACTTAACAGCTATTCTCACCTTCTTCAAATACGAAAAAGCATTCGACAGCGTTACAATGAAGACTGTGTTATCAGCGTCAGCCGAACAAGAAATAGAACTATTGTCTAAGAAATACTGAACGACTATTATTGATAAGGCAGCACGTAGATACATCTCTTTGACCAAACGTTTAGTAACATCCTCTAAATCAAAAGAGTTCTATAAGGTAATACGATTTCTGTAAAGCTGTACACTGCTACTGTAGGACTATGGTAGAAGCAGAGAAGATGATGAATGAATTTGTTGAAGTGAGAAAAAGATTAGAACTGCGAATAAATAATGCAGAAAGACACCAAAAGCTTTTCACAAAATACAGTACAAACATAACAGTCGTAAGTTATACATTTCAGGACGGTTATCAAAATTCATAAACAACTTTTATTTTGGTATTTTCAAAAAATAGTACTTTCATAGTGGAGTACAGCACAGTAGGAAGGGATGTGGTTGTGAGCCAGTGATGGACAAGCATCTTTCCTTTACTCAGTACATCGCTGGCGTTTTGCCATTTGTTAGATACAGAGGAAAAAGATGTAAGATTTAAGAAGTTTGTGGAGAGCAGCCTTATCTGATACGAAGCGAAGCAAAATTGTTGATAAGAACGAATGAGCTTGAAGTGCCTTAGCACACGGCTCTGCTCCCAACCTCTGTTCACACCATTAATACAAGCGCTGTTTTTTATCAGGTTAGCGACTTGCATAACGTTTTATATTCTTCTTGATGTAAACAGATGAATATAAACATATAAAATGCCATTCAGCTTTGAAATAATTCATCACAAATTCGCAGCTGGCTTACCAACAAAATGGCGGCAGCTAACTCAGTTGAATTGAATGGAAGAACAACCTCATCTGTGAAAACTCGTGCAATCTCAGCCCAGAATTGTCCTACGGCTTTATGTACCTATAATAAATTTTGAAACAATGTGCTAATTAGTCAGCAACACATGAGACGCACCGCGAAACCATCGGTATCAAATAGATGTTCGTTCAAAAATGGTGTCTCGTACATAGTGTGGTAAAGTGGATACGTGTCATACGTAGTAACATTTTTGAAAGTAAAGTCAACTACAGGAACGCCTAAAGACATGAAATTATTGTTGACTACTTCGACCGATCACTTAAAATTGAGTAAATTTCTGAGTTATTTGGAAACTAAGTAACAGTTGTAATATCGCTCACCTGCATATGTAAGGAAAGCAACGTGATCGGATCCAGCCCCTGGGATAGGAATGTCAGGTTGTTCTTGGATAGACGATGGGAACGTCTTCAACCATGTATCATACAACGTATGTCGACCTTTTTCTCGTTCTGATTTTGACGGATTTGGTATTCTCTTTGTAACTTCGACAAGTGTTCGATGTAGAGACGGTATTGATCTTGCGTAGCTATCAATAATTTACAATATACAAATGGTCATTGATTTTTAGATGCATCATATAAAATAGTTATTGTTTTCGTTTTTTGATCACGTATAAATTTTCTCTTTTATGAACTGATTTGTGTATGATAACTGATCAATGATATCTTTTTATCAATGAAAAGACGAAGAAGATACCAAAATCACTGACATGATTATAATCACACGAACCTATAAATATAAAACATTCTCTACGTAATGCAAATATCACTTAAGTATTTGCTTTGTCACTCATCTTATTCCCCTGCTCTCTTTTTCCCTCTTTTTCACTATTTCGTTTCCTTTTTGTTCCTATACTACATTTATGCAGTTACCAGTCATTATGAACAACTACATTCCTATAGCATAGTTTCCTAATATATTGTCATTAGAATGAAATCCTCTGAGCAGCCTTCGGCTACTCATGATGCTTTTTGCCTCTGACTCGTTGAATCAGTCGTTTTATCTACTTGTGCTCTAATGGAAAGCTATGTATGCTTACCAAATTGTAGATCAACATTCACGCTACGAATGTTTAACTACAATATGGCATTCGTGCACAACGATTCAAATGAGTCACAAAAAAATTTTTATTACTTCTACCAATCTTCCAATTATTATTCTCATAGTCAATGCTGCCAACCTCTAGGTCTACCGTATTTGAGAACAGTTATAGAGAATTTGGTCAATTAAACTCATCAACCATTTACTGTTGATTGATTGAACCAACGGCACTCAAATAGATGGCCAGAAAATGTAATATTTATCCGGAACTTTGTAATAATTTGCTATAGAAAAGTCTTCTAGTGATTCCATACGTTGTAACTAATTATCAGTAACTATAATATCTGTAGTTTACCAAGAATCTCTGTAAGAGGAGGTAATATAAGCTTCTGATTGAACTCTGTTGCGAGATGCTGCTACGCATTCGTGTTTAACGTGATATCGTGGAGGTGATTGTATGCGAGTCTTGCTTATGACGCTATTTGTGCATCGATCCGCTTTCGTTTGCCGTTTGATCTCAAATTGAGTTATGGCACCTACTGGGTCAAATAGATGTTCATTAGAAGTGCACAGGAATACAAAGTGAAACAAAGAGCTGGACGGATAGTCGTATGTTGAGAAGCCGAGGCTTTGAGCAGGATTGGTGTGAAAAGAGCAGAAGGAAAGTGTTGAATGGATATTGATGAAGAATGAAACCTACTCATAAAATTGATTGAAAGTCTTCTATATCTTTAAGTAATGGTAGTGGTTGAAATGATAAGTGATATAAATAATGTTGAAGTAATTATTGCCAAATGGAGGGGAGGTAGCTACAACTTGAGTTGACTAGTCTTCTATAGTTTCTACTTCCATAACTTGATCGAAAGTGTTTGCCTATCTCTACATAAGAAAGGGAATCATAAGTCATTAGAAAAACCCTAAACTCAAGACTTTTCGTCAGAGTTAAAAATAGGCTTCAGCACCGTTCGCCTGGAATGTGTCGAACGTCAGTTATCTGTCGCGATGCTTCGTTTCAAAATCAAAAGAATGTGAGGTTGAAAAAGAGGGATGCCGACGACGGACGAAATTAAGCAGTGATCGGAGGATTCTGATGAGGTACATATATTGATAGCAGTAATGAAATTCGATTAGCGTTAGCGATTCGATTATGAAAAACTGGGAAAATATTGTCATATTTAACATTGTGTATCATCTTCCGTCATACATTATTTATAGAATTATCTTGGTGACAAGATAAACAATATCAGTTAGATTTCTTAATAAGGAATTAATATAGTATCACTGGGATGAAAAAATGGTCCTCATCAAGTTGTTAGAGTATGTCCCACAATGTTTCTCCTCAGTATAGATGAAATATCGTGAATTCCAGAATCTAATATGAATCGAGGAAAAAACCATCAGACATTTTTTTGTCAATCTTAAGACTTTTCTTACTTTCATGAAAAAATTCTAGGACTTACAAACTTGAGTTACCATGAAGACAGTCCATATTTAGATAGATAACTGCTCTTTGCCTCAGTATATCAGTAAATTCTTCGACGAATTCCGTTGAACCGATGATTCCGTGTTCTTCACCATCCCATGCAGTAAACATAATGGTACGTGCTGAAAAACATTTACATGTTTTGATTAGTTTTATTAAAAATATACAATAAATAAGCGTAATTTCAAAATTGCTAATGCCCTAAGTGTTAAGTCTAAGGAAGGAAGAGGTTTCAAGCTTTCAAATATTAAATTTTTGAGGATAATAAGATGAATAGGAATAAGAAGTTTATCCAAACTGCTGACACTTCTTATGAAAAGTTTATCGAAAATTATGATGGCGATGAGTACTCTGTGAGGCTCATGGCTAAAAGTTTTGAAATTTCGTCCACCGTAAGATGCTTTTTTTCAATACTGTGATGTTGATGAAAGGAAGTATTGAGAGGAATAAAAACTCATTTTCTGATTTAACTACGCATTCAATCATTCCTCCCCACACCTCATATTGGTAGTATGCACGACTCTACTTTACAGTAACTGACCCTACTCTACCGTTCAAATTTTTAAGGTTCTCTTTAAGGTTTTTCATAAAAACAAAAAACATGATGAGAGTAAAGCAACTTTATTTCAATGAGGTGTCAAATGTTAAAGAAAAACTGTTAACAAAAAAAAATACCAAACTTAAGCGTCGAGAGATTGATTGTATGGAAATTAACGACATTATTCACATACCAGGTCTCCATCCAGTTTTATTTATCGTATGCATCATAGCATTTGCCACTTCTGTCAGTATAGCAGTGCCACTGTTAGGGTCAATAGATCCATAAACCCAAGCGTCATAATGATTCCCAAGGATTACGTACCGATCAGGTTCATCCTTTCCACGAATATAACCTATTATGTTTCGGATTTTTCTGCAAAATAATTGACTTCGTGATAAAAATCTGTGTTCCATTATCTAATAGTGCTACTTAGTTCTGCCATACTCTGAGGAATCATCTGAAAGAAAAAGAAGAAGGAGAAGATCCGCAAAGATTCGTGAAAACTTGTTGAGTTGGAAAGCTCAGCTCGTCTTGTTGCTTGCCTTCCTTGAGTGTTAATTGGGAATTCTATTTTAAAATCATGAAAGATGTTTCATAGGCTATTGTTGTTTGGCGATTGTTAGCAGTTGTTTACCGTTGCCTCATTAACGGGAGATATTTGTGAATACTTATTGTGAATGTGAATCAAACTACTACTGATTCAAAACAGGAATTTCTACCTCGTAGAAGAGTTCGTACTGCTGAGGAGCTTAACATTTCTGTCTCTACGCATCAAAAGTCAGATAAATGTAAACCTATACAAATTCTTCAAAGATGGCACCACTATTTCTTATGAAAACAACACCTCAGGTTGGAGTTATTCCTTTAGAGCGCCAAGTGTGCCAACCTTCAGCAGATGATCTATAAAGAAAATCCAAAGTACAACTTGCTTTATTTTTAATTTTCCATGCACGTCCATGGTGAGCTTATCTCCTTGTTGAAATCCAGGTCCAGTACGATAGGTTACATTAATTGCACTTAAACACCAAAGGTGAAGATTTAAGTGATCAACTACGACGAAAAGTATTAACAACTTATCTTGCCATGGTTGAGGGACAGGACGGCCTTTCAACCGTGATAGTATTTGATAGGCGGTTGTATATGAAATAGGCATCGCAGGTATTTTCGGAATAATTCCTTCACGTCTAGCCTGATAATGTAATTATTGGAATGCTTCTACATTATGAAAAGTTCCAATCAATTTCGTTTGTGTGTTCTTTGCACTGATGTGTTATCATATATTCATCAAGGATTCTAATATTTGTAAGTGATTACAGTAATTATTAGATGATTATCATATGGTTATAGCAATGTCATATGAAGATCACCTGTTCAACAGTGAGGCTCTTAAAAAGTTCGGGTCTAGATGGATAAAGAGGAGATAGAGGATCACCATTTCCGTGTAATATTGAACCCCTTTGAACGGCTTCGTTAGGCATCCATACTGTATTCGGATACACATCACCTAAAGCAATTATACTGTAGTGTCCTTTTTAATTTTAAATGAATAGAGCACATGTTATAATAAGCTAATATATTGAAGACTGATTAAAATTGTCAACCATAATTGTCATGGGTTTAGAGAAACAAAAGTGGAGGTATAGTATGATTTCTTAATGAATTCCCGAATCTGACCTGGATCAATTCCATTTCGTGCTACGTCATCTGGATCAGAGAAGATGATAGCTCCAATAGCACCATTCTCTTGGGCCCTCCGCACTTTATCGCCACGAAAACCCTCACCGAAGCGCATCAACGCGATCTTTGCCTTTAGAAATCAATTTTCCAAGAATCATACAAACTATATAAAATATCTTTGACTTTATATTCAGTGAATGACGTCAAAGTACCATGAATTCAGTTGATACAAAATAAATTGAGTGATGAGGAAATGATGCTTCATGTTATTTTATTTTTTATTATTTATGACACGTTGCGGTTTAAATATCTCATGAAGCTAAGTCTGGTGAATAACTTAACTACGTAGGATAGTAATGTCCAATATTATTCCTACACATACCTTCAGGCTAATGTTCATCCTTTTAAGATTTTCAAAGTCTTGCGGTAGACCACGATTGCAATATACCACGTCACCTGATACTTTACCAGAAGCTGAGTAGGCCAGCCACTGATGTCCAGCAACTAAAACGAAACACTAGGATTTAATAAGTAGGATATTTTCTTTCACATTTTACTGTTACCATTTCTTACTTTTCGATGATTGTTCACTCGGGATGATTACGGGGCTGATTCCAGTACTTTTAAATAATTGTTTTCCTTTTGCGTCTTCAATTGTAATTGTGTTCGGAGTAGTGAAATCGGGATGTGAAAGAAGCACATCATACGAATTCATGTGAACATCTGAATTGTGGTGGTTTTCATGCAACGAATACTGTCCCGTCCTTTGAGACTACAAAGAGTTAAAACAAATCACATTCAATTTAATTTTTACGGATATTCTTTTTCATTGAGTTTATATGTTGTTAGAGCATACTTTTTTATTGCTCTGCTCTTAGATTCATTGGTAGCTTGTCACTTCAACTCATAGACGTTTCATCATAAAGCCTTTCTATGAGTACTGCTAAGTGAAGTAAGAAATGAGGTGTATAAATGAGTCATAGTTCCTAAGTGTACTCCGTGCACATTCCTGCTTCCATATCAAGCAACGTTTGGTACCCTTTTGCCTGCTTTGTGATCCAACGTTTGTTTTGCTTACGGGAAGAATCGAACTGACGACTTATTGTTCATAACGCTACAGGACTTCTAAGTAGTACGTTACAGGCTCGCTTGCTACTACTATGACTTAGAAAAATCGCAGATCATTGACTACAGTACTGTAAAATGCATAGGTATTGGTTAGTTGTGAAAATTACAATAGATGAAGCTTCTGTAGTAGTTGTAGCTTTTGTACAGTTTTTTTCATCTAAATATTCTTCTTACTAGATAAGTCCAGCGAGTTTTCAAAACAAAAAAGTACTCTATTACAGACCTCATATAATAGTCACTTACGCTTATCATTATGATAACAGTTGTGATTGGTGCCTAATGCATTCATCTATCAATATTCTAGTTGCATTCACGTTAATCGAAATTATAGTCATGTGAGTGACTTGATTTTTTTTGGATGATACAATATTTCAGTTATTCCTCCATCGTGATAAAATTTGAAGTTGTTAGGAATTCAGAAAAGTTTTTGAGTGAGTCGTATCATCCGAAAACACAACTGCAGTAACGAGTTCATGAGGTAGCAATTTAAGCTAGTGTGCTTTAAGAATAACTATATAAAGCTTTGAATATAAACAAGAGAAAAAAAAAGCACACCTTCTAATCCTATATCATTCCATAACTGAATGATATCATCGGCCACTTTTTTATTAGCATCTGTTCCAGCAATATGAGGAAATTTAGTGAATCGACGTAAGTTATTAATGATATTCTCAGGATTTATGTTTGATATCAACACATTTGATATCGTATCATGAATATCTGAACAAGCTTTATTGATTTAAAAAAAACAGGAAGGTATTAAATTGAAAAAACCGATTTGATTGTGAATATCTGGCATGAAAAACATACACTTATATAAAATAGCCTAAAGGAAAAATCACTAAGAATCTAATCTAATCATCGATTTTTTCTAAGCATGTTCAATAATAAACATCAATCAATATTGATGTTTTCACAACAAACATTCATTATAGCTTGATATGAGGATATTTTGTTACCTCGTTCCTTATCACAACTTTCGATGATATGATGACGTAGTTCTTTTCTAACTCACTGTTATCATCTACTCTACATAATGACACTATGTTAAACTGATGGAGGATTCAAGCAATTAGGTAATTCACGATGGCATAATGCGCTTAAACATATTTTAATATTCAAATTACCTGCTTATAACAATTAGCTTTCATCTTTAAGCAACAAAAATAACTAAACCTGAGACTGTTTCGAGTTTTGGTTGTATTGATGGATGAAGAGAATGATGCTTTCCTAATCCAGCAATTGCCAATGTCAGAAATATCGTAAGTACAACGATACCATACACTTTAAGCATTGAGGTTCCAAGCAGAGAATTTTTACCTTAACATCTTTCGATCTTTTCGACATCATCAAAACACATCAACATCTTTGCAACTACTATAAATAATGATGTTTACACTTTTGTTTAGTTGATTTATACCTCAAAATAATAATAATAATAATACTTACTGTCTTTTTGCGCTCCAATACCTACGTATGGCATTTTTCTGAGGTAGAAATCCTCCAAATATCTTGCTAGAACAGTCGTTGATTGTCACACGTTGCCCAACTGTTCCTTATCTATCATATGCCTCACTCTGTCGTTAATTGAATATTTTCGAACAAGAAAAACGTTGAATACTCACTTCATAGCATTCTGAAAACAATATTTTTATGTAAATATTGATAAAACATGATACCACAATGACAAAGTCTTCTGGTAAAGTATTGCAAATCGTTTGTAGAACATCAGAATATCCCGTCTAAGAAAATGAGGCTAATTTTCCAAAGTGCATTGTCGAGCTTTCTGTTTGGTTTTATTTCTTGATTAATGTTATCAAATTCGTTATCACAAGTTCGATAATCGATTTACTTAACTCCACATTGAATAAACTCATAACATCTGCAGTTTTATTCAAACGTATTAGATCTGAGAGACAAAAAAATTAAGTATTTGATTTCCCTAACAGATGAGCAGAAGAAAAATTGAGGAGTTAAGAGATGAGCTGAGCATAGTGATTTTATAGTTGTCCACTTGGACGACGACCAACAGCTTGTTAACACCAGTTGTCGGAGAATCGCTCTGATAAAACAATCACCAACATACTCCGACAATCACACACTATGTGATAAGCTTTAGGTATATTATTTCTCTCACTCTTCCATCATCATTTTTAATTGCTCTCTTTCCTCATCTTATTTCATTTCTCTCTAATCCCATTACAATTAATGAGTCATTTCGATATTATTTCAAATTCCTGGATTCATTAGGAATCTCTGTACATCTCACTAACAATTTCCTTGCAACTTTGTTTGGTATTCTGTTTCTTTCTACTTTATTGAAAAGAACCGAAATAGCTACATACATTGACAGAATTTGAGGTACTATTACATAGTAGATCATACTGAGGATTTCTCTATCTCATCAGAATAAAACGTTACTAGAACACTTGAAGGACACGTCTTCACGCTAAATGGGACCTCAAGAATCTTTCATTTCTTTCTTTCATTGCTTTTCCTTTTTGTTTCATTTAATTTTAATCCATGGTGATGGTCTTCAGCGTACATGGTGACACTAGCGCTAAGGAGTTCTAGTGATGTAGCTTTAGTTCCCTGAATTTCTAGAATAGTCCTGCTCAAGCGATCTGATGGTTTTCCCTACAGGCAGTCACCGGTCTGCGAGAGTATCAGTAATAAATTTAATTTATTATGAAATATGCGAGGGCAAAATAAAGAGATATCAACTTGATCTACAATGCAGAATTGTCCTATACTTCATGTGCACTTGTAGCTGAAATACCTCAGCGGATGTCATTGTGGTACTACAAGTTCATATCACTGGTAGAACGTAATGGCCGTTATGATTCTTGAATACAATTAAACTTGAATAATTAAACCGATGACCATGATGCTGTACATGATCACGAAGCTGAGTGCCTGTTTCATTTCGAAAGAAGCAAAAGTATAACCAGTCACACTGAGTGCTACCCACTTGACAGTGGACCACTAAACCTCACTAGTTTGAATATTACCTATACGATTTTTCATTTTATAAATTTCTTCCTAGCTTATAATGTTTAGCCTGTTAGTTCGTTTTATTTTATTTTTCTTATAACGATGATCTATTGTTCTAAATGAAGAGACAGTACCTCTGAATAAATCTGTTAGGCCGAATTGTTGAAATCTCAAATTTGAAACAAGTTAGGGATTATCTATATAATGAGATAAGATTATTAATAAAACAAGCTATAGCATTGTTCTATCCCTCTTGGGATGCGATTACGCATTGAGGTTCAACGTGATACCGTAAAGTTGGTTGAATGCGAGCCTCGTTTACACATTGACTTGAGTTGATTGCCCTTTATCAAACCAGGGTTGTTTATCTAACTCAGATTTCTCTAGTGCCATGTTAGCCGATCCTGAAGATTGGTAGGCTTACTGTAGCTGCTCCAGTACTACACCATGCAATCCTTGTCTATACTATGGATATCGAAAAATCGCCTACAGCATCATATTTTGTAACCGAAATAGTGCGAAGAAAATCGATAAAGAAGATAAAAAGTTTATTTAACACAATATGCATATTTCAACGCTAATGAAATCTGATAATGAACTTAAATTCATTTAACATTTTAAATTTAAACAAAAACAATTATTTTAAATTTATAACATGTAATTTATTTAACAACGTACTTATTGATTTTTCATTTACATTTCCCGAATTCCAGCATGATGACAATACATTATTACATTCCAATTATATAAGCAAGTTACATCCTGTCTAATAATTTTTTCTATCGCTGTACCTGATGGATCGCACATTTTCAAACATCTGGATCCAACCTAGAAATGATTTTTAATGTATGAAAAATTTAAATAGATCATCTAATAATCAATAGACATTGTATGAATAAGTTGAAAATTCTGTACTGTGTAGCCCTATCAATAGTTCCTTACGTACGCATTGAGGATGAAAGCTACATCTAGCTCAATTATAGATTATTCCGTCTCATTTGAAATCGATTGAATTGAATTGAAGTTGAGGTACTTGTTTTCAAACTAACTGTTTACGCAAAAACAAATGTCAACAGTTTAACTCATGTATCAATAACAGAAAAACTTATCTAATTTTAAAATTTTCCTCATAATAACCTCACATATAACATACCTGAAGCTGAGAAGCGTTCAAATCAAGATCAGCACAACATTTACGATTATCTCTATTCTGACTGGCACAGTATAAAATTGACGGTAAATAACGAATGTTACATCGTTTACTTTTCACCAGATCGATAAGCTGAGAACAGAAAAAAAAATCATCTTTTCATTATTAGAAACGAGTCAATATTCATTTTGAGTCAAAAGTTACGTATAACGATTGATTATTGAGTGAGTGAGGTCGATTTTGTAGTTAAATTTTTCTTATGTGTTATTGCGTTTTAAGTGATCTTTGTTTTTTTTTTTCTTTCTGTTACTGTACTATTACATATTTTGCAGAGCTAATTTTTTTTCCCATTTTCAATCTTTAGACTTTGAATACAATCTAACCTTTTTTTTTACGTATGATAAAAACTACAATTCTAACTCTTTTCCCTCATAATAGTTTCTACAGAGTTTTTACAGTAATTTTTATAAAGTTACTTTTACAAATTCACACTTGAGAGCAGTACAGACTTAATGAGTTGGTAAAAAGACATGGAACGAAATGTTAACGAAAGCACAATGAAATGTTAACTTCAGAAGAGTCATTTGTAACAAATTCGACCGTGATGATGGTCAACGTGCGTTCTTTGACTGTTGACGATTATCATGAAGAAATTTGAACGAAAGTAGATTCAAGCTTAAGTGGACGAAAATCTACAGAAAATCTAAAGCTAAAATATCTACAGTTAACCAATAATTTCGAAAAAAAAGATCTAGAAGAATGAACAAGCTGGATTCTCTAGCTAAAGAAGTGAAATGGTGCTAAGAGAAAGCATTGAAAGAATGTTATATTCGGAATAAAGTAGCATACGAAATATTCCGATGACTTTGCCCTCAACAGGTGTAGGAAATTATCCATAACTAATTTGATCATAGTGAAATCATAAAACAAATGGATTTTATTAATTAAACATCACCAATGATTGTATTGCTTATTAGCGATATTGATAAGTCAAAAGTTTTTGATTTTATCTGATAACTAACATGAGGTAGAGATGAAAGAAGGAGGGATTATAATGTCCATAGTTGTGCTGAGATGGCCGCAAAACTCGGAACCTCAGGCGGGACTCGAACCCGCACTTACAGAACCCACTTACCCACTTACTGGTACCCACTTACTATAAGTGAAGCATTGAGTGGTCGCAGAGTAAGGGCCTCGGT
>KN716493.1:72526-86039 GCA_000816705.1 Dictyocaulus viviparus | reverse complement strand
TAAATAATAATAATATAAATAATAATAATAAAGATCAAATACCACAAATTGAAATACAGATTTCAATACGAAAATAAAAAAGCGAATAAATCCACTGATAAATGAAAGCGCTTGTAATTTTTCTAATGCTTTGACAACATTCAACAAATAATAAAGATGTTGTCCAAATTTATATTTATTTTACAACTATCATAATTGTATAATGAAATGATTTGCAAGGATATTATAATATCTGGAATTGAGTTGAGTTGCAGCAAAATTGGGAAACTTAGGCGGGACTCGAACACGCACTTATAGATATCCGATCTGTCGTGCTGATCCATTACACTACCGAAGACCTCGGTCTACTACCACTCGATGCTTCACTTATAGTAGAAGGATATCTTATCAGTATTCTCCCCCGTCAACGGAAACGATCTGTTGAGCTAATATCGGAATTGCATATCCACAATATCCAATAAAGATATTGTATTACGTCATTTATCAACAATTTGATAACAATATAAAAGAAAAAACCGAACTCAAAATCAACCTCACCACGTGAAACGTTATGTCGATACCTTTGAGGCATTACCGTAATCGACTGAAGTACAGCTAATAACGCAAATTCTCGAAACATCACGATATCATGAAATTATACCATAAATATAAAGTCATACACGATCTCGTCGAGTGAAAATAATAAATTTATTTTATATGAAAGAAAAAATAAACGTGTTAACCTATTTAGTATTTTTTACATAGTTTATAAGAAAAAAATCAATAACTTGTCTGTTTACAAAACTCAAAACTTATTTTAAGATCAAATAAAGAAATGATTTGTTACAGTAATGAGATCTTTGTAATATCGGATATTCAGGAAGGTGACGTCAAACAGCAAACGTGCATAAGCTTGTAACAAAATAACTATACCAATTTTAAAAGATTTGAATTTAGAATGTTTTCTAAAACCTCATTTCATGAATATTCACATTCTACACTAGTATTAACTGCCATCAATATTCGTGAAAGCCCTCAATATCAAATTATTCAAAAATCTTTTCTAGCTTTCCGCCATCACAATAATTGATCTATCCATGTGGTGGGATGTGCCTACGCATCCGTGTTCAAGATGATATCGTGGAAGTGGTTGGATGCCATTCTGGTCTATTCAGTGATTTGAGTTGATCACTCTTAACCTAGTCAGTGGTAGTAGGCCGAGTTGGGTTAGGTCGCGAACCTGGTTCGGGCCTGCGCATCACTGTGGCAACTCCACCACTGCGCTCCGTGAAAGAAAGTGACTCATGAGAATTCCTTAGTAGCGCACTCGTCGTTCTTTTAATACGACATTTTCAAGAATTAAATATTAAAACTATATAGTATCTATGAAATTCTGGAATTAACTCAAAACTTCGACGATATACATCTGCTTTACACGAGTTACTGGCATAAAGAAGTGATCATAGTATTTAATTTCCATCACAATATTATCTACCAGTTTTGTCAAAGAGAAAATATGACCAGTTTTGAAATCTTGTTAACTTTGAATTTTTCCTATCAGCAATCTTACTTCTGTAGTCCTTTAATTCACTAAAATTATGTCAACGTTTTCGCTTTCGAGCCTTATATCACCGCCAGCGAAGCGATTTCTAAGGCTGTTCTCCGTTTCACAGAAAACGATAGTAACCTTGAACATTTCAGTGATTCCCAGCTTGAAAATGTTGCTGAAGAAATCCCTGGTCATTGGATATCGATCAAATTCTCAAGCAGTTGCTGACAAACCAGTCATTAGAATTGCACATATTTGAAAATTGATTCACATTTTATTTCCTTAACACGTTTCTCATTTCAAAAGAGTAGGAGTAGGATTGCCTCAACTTTAGGAACAATTAAGAAAATTTCGGTACTTCTTAGCAAGTACTGAACGACATCATTCATCAACGAAATTATTCATCACTAACGTTCAGAAAGCCAGCACAACCCACATCAGGAGTAATCATTATGTTATTAACTATTTTGTATGTTTGACACTGCACTTATCCTCAGATTTCCTCGACAGCAATAGTAATCATCACCTCAACAATCGTATACATCAAGATGGATGTCCCTACCGATTTTTATCATTCGGGTATCACTTCTTATCACACAATTATTAACATGTTACTATCCTAAGGGTCGACTATTGAATGCAAACGAAATTAAAGATTCTTCTCAAAGGGTCAAATGAAATATGTACTATTATGAATAAAGCGTGTACAATAATTGGTTTTTTGAGGTTAGGATCGTCATCAATATGTTAATAGAGAATGGAAGGACATAAAAGATGACACGTGGATAACAATGATAAGGTAGGAATAAGTGATAAAGAATCGAGAACAGGTCATCGATGCACAGAAGAAATGGGTCGTCACCAAATGTAGTGGAAAAAAAAAACATTGAGAAGGAATAGCTTATGAGGATAGGTGGTATTTTGTTAGCATCACCCTAGTAATCTATATGATAAAATGGATTGATGGACAGTAAATGTTTCCTGGACGTCCTTCATGGATATCTGTTGACACGGCTACTACTGAAGTTTTCTTATCGTAATGAACAATGTAGTCTGACGTTCTTATCTAGAATGACAATACTTTTATGTAGTTTGATCTCTTCTAGAAGCCTCCCTTTCTATATATGCAAGCATAATATAATAAAAAAATAGTTTTATAAAATAATCAATATTGCACATACACACACACACACACACACGAAATCACACTAAGCAATAACTCAGAATAATGAAATCACTCAGTGCTGAAAAAACAACAGTGTACTTAAATAGACAGAAATTGTTTTAATGTATATAATAATACAAATAACCATACGATTAATATAAACTGATAGTGTTCTTTAGAAAAGCAACTATAGAAATTCTAAAAATGAAATGGGTACTCGTCCTCTGATACCGCCTTTTTCAGCCATTATATAATCTGGATCCAATCCTGGCAGACGATAAACAACCAATACCTAAATTAAAATTACTCAACGACCTCAAATACAGCATATATTGCAAAATATTTAACGAAAAAAAAAGAGAAAAAACCTCACCATTTCCGGTTATTTCAAATGAATTTCATAAAAGTTTAGCATGAAGAAGTGAATCATTTGAATATGGTAATGCTTGCACTTTTTTCATTCCATTAGTGAAAATGGGTCAAATTTTCATACGCCTTACAATTGAAAATAAAAACGGGTTATTGACATTATGTTGTCACTCGATCAACAAATCAACAACCGATCTCTACCTCAAATTTTTCAGAGTTTAACACTTTCATTCTATCCTATACGTAAGATGATGTTACATAACAGATGGCTGAAAGCAAGTGGTAAAGCATTCGTTGAAACAATGATGTCAAATTGAGTAATTGAGAAATGGAACTGCTTTTACGTCGGCAAAAAGTGTTGAGGGATGTAAGAACTCTTTTTATTAATTAGCATTTAAGACCTTTATAATTACCATATACTGTTCGCCAGTAGAAAAAAAAACTTTGACTATTTCTCTGTACTCACGTATTACTTTTTTTTTTTTACTATTTAATATATACTTATAAGTTATTGTTCACATTATTTAATATGTGTCCTTATATTAATTATATATTATATTAATCATTATTATTTATAATCCATGACTATTATAATTTTTTGGAGATAGTCCATAAAGGATAACTAACGTCATTTTGCTTTACACTCATTTCTTGTGGAAGAACAGCATCGTAGTCGAGAATTACACGAGCTTGTTTAGTACAATCATCTGATGCTCCAGATGATCTCACATCATCGATGACAGACTAAGAATTTTGTAACTTCTATTTTTTTAATCCGAATGATTAGTGCTAGTGCCCCACTTTCGTAGTAGTAGTAGTAGTAGCAGATGATGAGCATATCTGAGCAGGAATACCGTCAGCATACGACGATACTAGCACTGCTGACGAACCTCGGAAAGTCAGAGTTCTGTAAATAATAATTCAATGTTCTAATTAAGACAACACTGCTAGTCGCAAAAATTACGGAAACAAAAGCCTTAATTCCTACGAGCTTATGTGAAATGAGTAAACGCATATATTTGGTCAATCATTTACGTCTTGTACTACTAAAGACTATGAAATACACTTATCATATTTAGCAAACTGTAACGAGACATTGCTTGATAACTCATGAGGTTTAGATTTCTTCACAGATTGTTGCATGTCAATCAGGAAAGCAATGTTGTATTCCTATAGTATCTCTAGCTTCAATATACGAATTATCTTAATAATGATGTAGAGTTCTACTACAGCATCAAGAATTTATACCTGAATAAAAAATAAGCGACAAATAATACATCGAAGGCATCACTGTAGTATTGTGTAGTATAAGTATTGTGCACAAAATGTCAAAAATAAAAACCTATTACACACTTTCTAAATAATGACTACAACGAATTTGAGAAATCATATAAAACATCCATTTGAAACCTCACTATAAAATTATTTAAATCCACAAACACAATACAAAGCGCAAACAATAAATAGAGGCACACGTAAGATCAAACTTTTTTTTACATGCTGACATAACTGTCGACCATTTTAATTGAATAATTAACAAGATCATTATTTAGCACATACAAGCAAAACATGATCATTACAACGAGCATGATGCTGACAGAATTACAGAAATGAACCACAAACCTAAAAATACTAATGGTTTTCTTTTCTTTTCTTTTTTTTTTAAAATAGAGAGTGAGAATAATACTTGAGACCATCCCCTCAGGAGGGCACTGAACCATTTCGTGTGATGATCGGTGAGGTTTTGGTAAACAGCCTGATCTGAGATTCACTCAACGAACTAAAACACAACACTATACTACATAGCTATTGCAGATTAAAGAAGAACAACTTTGTGACAACGTCACAACACCAACGTCAGGCAGTAGTTCACAACTTACTTAATTTTGTCCGATGTAGCATTAAAAAAAAGACAAAACATACTTCATACGCGATGGAATTACTTACAAAATACATAATTTTACAGACCGCAAGAAACACTATGAACCACTTCCCCCACTAACCTCACAATATATTTATTCTTAGTCGATAAAAATAACAAACAGTGCTTTTATGTCTTACACACCCGCTCAACTCTCGCTGAAGATCTGCCAGTGTTTGGTGTGCTTGAGCGAAGTATGACATTTGCAAATCAACGAAATCTCGGAGGCACTTCAATTGGTTGTTCTTAAATGAAAAAATCAAATGTCATAATTTTTTGGGGTGAGATCAAAAACAATTATTAAAAAAAATTCAGTTGCAGTTAATACGAAAAGCAAAAAACAAAACGTTAAAATAACCATTCGTTCAGAAAAAAAGCTGCAAAAAAGCACATTGCGTCAGCAATGCACAGTTTTATATAAAAATCCAACTTGTAAAAATCTAAGAACATACAAATTCTAAAATATGCATGACAACTGCAGTATATCGATTTAACTTAGCAACAATAATAAGCTTGTCAACGCAGCTAATGCTAATGATTCTACAACACAGGCGACTATATTTGCGCCATAGACATAAGCACACTACTTATAGCACTTTTATTTTTTATCAAACATCATTGGTTACAATGGTGTTCTTATAGTTTAAATAAATAATACTAAAAACACTAAGTAGTTCAAGTTCTACCTGAGCTTACAGGTTTTGATATTAACTCACCTAACATTAAGCAAATAAGTAGTACAAGTAAATAAGTAGCTTACGTTCCTAATAAAACTCATTTTGTGCTAGTGCGAAATTCATGAGAATTTGAACATTTTTACAGATTGCGGGAGAAGATGTATTCTCCAAAAATTTTTCACACAGCTACGAAGGCCGAATACATTCTAAGCTCGTAATACTGAGACAAGGCAATTTACTGTGTACGATGTTTTGTCACCCAATGAATAAATAATCAGTAAAAAAAACATCCTTCAGATCGTAATCCAACATAAAAAGTTTCAAATGGAATGATCTTGGGTAAAAATTGACTTTTACATCTGTACTCAGAAAATCTTCGTTGCGAACTAATAAACCCATTGTGTGGGAATGTAGTTTTGTGTTCCAATTTGAGAAAAAGTGCATGAACTCATAAAGAAACTATTTTTTGTTGAGTAAACTTCAATAAAAGGAATTTCTCCAACATAAACTCAAGCTCAGCAACAATGAAAATATAGTCCGGTAGTGAAACGTGACAACAGCCGTTCTGAAGGATAACAAAATACATTGAAGCGTGAAAAAAGAAACGTACATGAGCAGTTTGGATACCTTCCAACAAGAGTTTGGTGATTTCTACCTGTTTATCGAATTCTGTTTGCGCGATTCTCAAATCTGCTTCTGCCTGAAATGGAATGACGACTAAAATTAATTTCGGTTTTCTAATTACAACACAGCGTCACCATTATATGCACAAGACCAGTGAACCAAACACTAACGACATAAGCACAATCTGTTTTACAGAGAAAGTGTGGTATGCTTACTTAGATCAATTGATTTACACAAATTGATAGGAATACCACACCCGCTCCCTAAAAACTATTGTAGGAATGTGAAAACATTATTTGCCAAACCTGTTCTAGCGTTAAATTTCCTGCTGTCTTACTATTAGTCTATAACAAAGTTGATTACGAAACATAAAGTAATAATATTCTGGTTACTTACAGAAGCCTGACTCTCTACAGTCTTTGCTTTCCTCAGCCTACTTTTACAAGCATCCAAATCCAACCGTTTAGTATTGAGAACTTTCCTTTCTTTCTGAACATTTTTGAATAAAGTGATCTAGCGAAGATAGTGTTTCACAATGGGGGAGTAATGTAAACTGATACGAAAATTAAATGTAAAATGTGATGAAAAAATTTCTCTCAAAATGTAAAGGAAATAAGCAAGCTGACCTGTATTGTCCTCATATCACCTTCCAGAAACCGTCTGATGGGCAAAAGAGTTTGACTAGCAGATGCAGCTACAAATTCCCTCTCAGCTTGTCCCAGTTTCTGTTCAGATTGTGCTATTTTCAGAAGAGTACTGCCTACAATTGGAGAAAGCAGTCATGTCGCTAGAAATGTGAAGTAAGCTATATTCAGCTCGACACTAGTTCAGGGTTGAAATTGACGTGAATATCGAGCCAATTTAAATAAATTTATTACTTAACAGAAGGTATACATACATTCAAAGGAATTTCAAAAAAAAATTGAAAGGGTTATTCTCTCTTATTTGGAAGAACCAATGATTTTTCAAAATCAACTCACCATAAGCTGTTGTACTTCCAAACTCTTCTCCAGCCTCACTCATAGCTTGTGCCATGTGCTCAAGATTGTTTAATCGAGAAGTATTATCTTTCTTGAGCTCCAATTTTTCATAAAAGACGTCTTCCATCCGCATAGCTAATGACACAATATTAAAGATATTAACGACATTAAGAGAGTTATTACACGATAAGTGCGCAAAGAACAACTTGAAAACACCATTACGAAGCAATTGATGTTCTCACTTGGATTAGGCTGGAGGTATCCTTCAATACAAGAAAGAAGCCGTCGAGTGTGTTCTTCTGTCTTGTCAGCTCGTTGCAATAAATTCTCAAAATGTGGATCAAGATCAGTACGCTCTGCTTTAAGAAATGTCTCCTCTGTATACTAAAATAAAAGCATATCAGAAAGAAAGAGTTACTCATTTTCTATTCTGCAGCAAAAAAAATTAGCAACACCTAAAATATACCTGTTTAGCACGACTGAAAAATCCACTAGCTTCAGTAGCTATCTTTTTGAAATTGAAGTCCATTCGAGCTTCTCTGAATGTGAATAACGCAACAATTGCAAAATCGCATATAATTGTTATTTGTAAGAAAGCATAATGAAACATTTATATAACTCCATTCTATGGCACAAATTGAGATTTACGAGCAGAAGAGTTGATTTAGAACAAAAATCAGTTATAGAGATATTCATAGCGTAACTTTGTCGTTCCTAACTGCGTAACTATTGGGACGATGCAAAGAACGTTCGATAAGAACACGCGGACTGCGAATCAATATGAAGGAAAGAGAAGAATCAAATTGTTACTACACGTCAAAATATCCAGTTTAAGAATTTCACTTCCTCATGGAAGGAAGTGAAATTCAAATAAAAAGCGATAAGTTCTCGATTTATTTTCACCGACACACAACTCTATCGAAACGTCGTTCATCATACGAACGAAAACCGAGAAATAAGTATTGATTATTCGACGCGCGAGTAAACAATTTTGTATATGAAAGCATCAGACGAAACCTAGATTCTGTTTATGTTTATTAACTATATAGGAAAAAAAATATTATAAATATTATTACAAGAAAATAACTAAAGATGTAATGATATCAATAATCACTAGGTAATATGAAGTGATGTGTAAATATGCATTATAAACAGCCTCATAGAGGATAACTAGGTGAAATCAGATTCAAACGTCACTACTACCTACGCTGATGAGATTGAATGCCAAATTACTATCAATGTAAATAACATACAAAAACAAAAAAATAATATATAAATACAAATAAACATATAAGTAATATATAAATACAAATAAATACAATATAAATATCAATACGTATACAATTTTTATAACGGTTTTGTTTCATTAACATATTTGCTATAGTGCGCTTTTCTGTTGGATGCTTTAAATAAAACCAATCACATTCCGTTATGCATCATTTTTTTTTTCCAAATCATTACATTTTTTGCTTACAATGTGTCTTATTATTCGTTGTTCCTCACTATCCTCACAATGAATACTATTAGTTTAATAGAAAGAAACTCTCCATCTCTTCATATGCTTAGATATACAAATAAATGATCAACAAATATATGTAAATTTGTTTGCTGTATGTTTTTTATTCAAGTTTGGCATATTGGCTTATATTCTGAGGTCTGAGGAGTGCAGAAGGATGGTTACCATTGTAATTGGTGATGTGGCTAAATGAGTAATAATCAAGTTGTTTGATAATCTGCTCTTAAGAAAAGAACGCTTATTATAGGATCTATTGATATCGTATTCTATTTTGATCTTTCACTCCTATTTCCTGAGTCACTCTATGAAAAATAGTTCATAAAATAGCCATCACTGGAAGACACAGAAAAAAACATCGTGAAACATAAGCCAGAGAAAAAAAATCCGAAAAAAATGTACTTTGTAACGTAGTAAAGAGTAATTTGTGTTATTGTACTTTGAAAAAAGGTATGTATGAAGCATCTCAATCTTATTAACCTCACACCTCGCAATTTGAGTAACATAAAGAAAGTCTACGCTTAGTCAAATTCACAACAAGATAAAGATGGTTACGTGATACGTTCTTTGTTAGCTTTTTCATACTTTACATCATTAGCATCGACAAATGATATCATTGTAATTTCTTACACTTGTTTTGAACCGCGTAGTTATTGAGAATGTTTAGTGATTATGACGTCATTATGTGAAAAATATCATTGTATTAAAATAGTTGAGTCTTTTGATAAACATAACATCCTCTTAGTCGTCTACACAAAATGAAGTTTCATGAGTTACTATGCCTCAGGCAAAAAAAAACGTCGTGAATTTTAACGAATATTACTTGATAATAAAACTAGCAGTTTCACTGATAAAAATGATACGAGGTGATAAGAGTATAGCAGTAGCAATTTTGAACGTCGAGATTTTATCATTGTTTAGATACAAATCTATTTGTTATTATAATAATTTTCGTATTTTTGAAGTTTTTTTTTTCTAAACAGAATAACGTTACAATATTACTTATTTATATATCGTTCAAAAAATAACTTCTTTTCTTATTTCAAAATCTATTTACTACACAAAAAAGCAATATGATTCTGAATATGCGTCTGATTCTCATCTTTCTTACATTAATTAGCATAAGTATGTATGAGTTCCATTCACATAAAATACATCACTTACATATACACATCTGAATCCACAACAACCAATTGTTTTGATGGCATTCAGCCATGAAAAACAGGTGTTATTTCGCAAATTCGTGGTGAGGACACGCCCTCATTATGAGGTTCATGTCGATCATCTAGCATAAATGAACAGACATGTAATTTTCGTTGTTGAAAGATGTGTTCGTCAACAATATAATGCTGAATATTTCCAATGAATTCGTCGTCCTATTTTAGCTGTCCAACATTTTACGATGTTATTCGTAATGATAACAATCTCATTCTCTTATGAATGTAACTTATTTTAGACATTTTCTTTATTTTATTTTTCAATGATATTATATTGTCCATAATTGTGCTGAGATGGCCGCAAAACTCGGGACCTCAGGCGGGAATCGAACCCGCGCTTACGGATATCCGACCTGCCGTCCTGGTCCATTACACTACCAAGGCCCTTGATCTGCGACCACTCAATGCTTCACTTATAGTAAGTGAGTACCATTGTCAGCACTCGCCCATCGTAACTTATTTTGTTGAGGATTCTACAATACTCATTGGATTTATATGCTCAATTTCGAAGGGCTTCTAATTTCCTTTGGTTAATTACTTTTAGTTATGTTCGCGCCTGAATTTGCAATTTTTTCATTGTTGACAATGATGAACTATTGACAAAACATCTAAGCATATGGTAGAAGAAAAATACTTAATCAACTTTACCATTTCCTTTTCAATACCATATAACTTAGATATGAGTTAGTCACTTGAAAACTATCTTAGAGTTAAAAATATTTTTAAAATTTTGACTCATTGTTTGAGTTCGAATAGATGTTTTTGGTTCAAATGGTACTGGAACGCGTTAAAACGAAAAATATTCAACGACAAATCAAATATCATATAATTTCTTAGCTTTGCTTTCATGGTAACATACCCCTAAGCATCAAATGTTTTCGTATGCTTAGAAAAATAACGTTGTTTCTTGTTTTCGGTCTCATTCAAAATCTTACAAAAATCTCAAATACAATTTATTGTAGTTAGAATGAGAAGTGACCAGGTCCATACATACCAATAGACGGATTATCATAATGAATTGATTTTATCATGGTGAAGCTATTAAGTTACTGTGAGTCTAGATCCCTCCTAACGGTGCCATGTTTTTCTCGGTATAAGCTGACATTATGCTGAAGCACAAATAATCGAATTTTTAACTAAGCTTATATTTCGTACATGCTCCAATCGAACTTATAAGTTCTGTTCCTTATCTTTATGAATTGTTCTATGGAAAAACTGATAGTTAATAGTCTAACTGATTTCTGCCAGGATGCGATATTTTGAAGCTGCTTTCGTCATCGATCTGACGGTTAGACACCAACGATTTTTCGAAATTTTTCTTACATATAAATAAAACCTATAGGTCTGTTGTAATTAGAGCAGTTTTTCTTGAAGTTTGACTGTTACTTTGTAATCGAAGTGTTTCAACAACATCACAACGCCATTGAACAATCTTAAAATGTATATTCCTATCCTGCTGAGGTAATCACAAAAATTATAGCCTCAATCGAGAATCGAGTACGCATCTCGTAGATGAAAATAATCAGAATTGTGGAAATAATAATAGTAATAACGTATTGGAGAACATCCGAAGTCATCAATCTGTTCACTACACCACATGATAATAATCAGGAAAATAATAATATATAAGAAAACATTTACGTATATATTATATTATGGATATCAATATATCTAAGAGAAGTGAGTTTGATTCTTGCCTGAGGCTCCTTTGTGATCAACCAAAGCATCATTTGTATATAATAACAACAAGGGAACCATACAATATAATAAAAATATGTCCAACTTTTTATGTTACTGTATTGATCACTAGTTTCTAAGTCGCATCCCTATAATGTAAAATATTGCTTTCTGTAATGAGTAGTAATTGCTACTGAATAAAACCTTTGACTTATTGTTTGTCAAGATAAACATTTGTGGCATACATACATCACATTGACATTCTATGATCACTCAAAAAAATCCTCTGATCTATGGCTAGGAATAATATGCTGGAGTTCAACGCCGCAGTCGCAAGCCTCAGTACTATTGAAGTATTATAAATCCTGGTATAAAATTCTATTTGAGGAAAGTACTTTCGACGTTTGAAGATATAACAAGATATACCTTGATGGTTTCACTCGTCCGAAGCGAATATCGTCTGAAGGGTAAAGATTTTAGAAATGCTTTTACGATGGAGGAAGTCAATTGAAGTAAATCAGTTTCGTAATCCAGAAGTTCGACACGTTTTCAACAGGTTCCTGAATTGCAAAGAAAAACCTATAATATTCAATAAATTCCTTGAAAAACTTGAAAATTTGTGTGATCTTTCAGTTTTATTCTTTTCCGGCTTTTCAAATGATGTTATCAGTTCGGCGACAATAGGAATCTGTACTTTTAAAACGTTTCTTTTTTGAACTCTTCTAACCCAATAGAACCCATAGGCAACGAAATGATTTTTAAAAATGAGCGGAAGTGCATCTTCTTCACAAACAACAATATTTTCATTGAAGCGAATCATTCAACACAGTACGTTTTTCACAGACTTTTTTTACCATCTATCAACTTTTCCAACCTTAATTTAAACATTTGTTTTGAAGAAAAATACCCAATTTCGGAAAAGGAAACCATACTGGAATGAATCGATATTGAGGCAAAGAGAAAATTTTAAAAGTCCGGAACTATCCAATTCCTCAAATAATCTAATTACATTGAACTAATCCACAGTTAGTGAAAAACCGGCGAATTCATTTATTAAGCTAAATTATTCGGATATTACAAATTATTGAACGCTGCATCAGCAGTTCGTGATGTGTTTCGGAAAATATTTTTTCCCTAAAATTCGTTTTGAAAGCGAAATTTCTTAAATAATTTCGTTTGCTCTATGGTAAAAGCTAGCTTGCTATAAAGATATACCATTTTATAAAAAGAGGATCATGAAAAGAGTCCAATGGAAGTTATACTATAACGCTGTGAACAAGTTACCTCGTCAGGATTACCATAGTCAGAAAAGAAGCGATCTGAATCGAAAAATTTTCCATAAACGTCTTACTAAATAAACATACCAATGGAGTCTAGTGAACATGATTGCCTCTTCTCTTCTGAATCATTATTGATTAGTGAAAATAAGCTGATCAATATGTGTAAGAACCAGTAATGTTATCAACTTTTTTTTTTCAGAATACTATTACAGTTTCGTGAGGGAGACCTAGGGAGTATTCAGAACTGATCCTTCATCATATTTATGATACGTACTTGTATGAATCATAATGTAAGTTTTAAGCCGATTAGTTGAGAGGAAACATGGTAGGTGCTTAAGTAGCTGGTTAGTGTTCAAAGATCAAATCTGATTTACTTAATTTTAGAAATTATACTAAATATTCTGCTAAAGCCGCTCTGAATGTAATACATCTTATTTCGATACGTGCCTTATTCTATGGAATAATGAAATACATGGGGTCGATATAAAATCGTACATTGGTTTTACATGACAGTTCCTTATATGTTTTAATTACATTATTATTATTATTATTATTATTATTA
>KN716493.1:58437-71825 GCA_000816705.1 Dictyocaulus viviparus | reverse complement strand
TTATTATTATTATTATTATTATTATTATTATTATGTTATTAATATATGTAATAAAAAACTAAACCGTAAAATTCTTCTATATCTCTAAGATAACTTCGTAATTATCTAATCGTAACGGTTCTATAAGCTATTGGTATACGGTATGTGAAAACGATTCAAACTAGCTTCTTCAACCTACGTCATATGTGAGGTATATCAGTTACATTATCTGAATCTCTAAGAATTTTCTATCATTAAGTGATGGTACTGAACAATAAACAATAAATGCTTCATTGTATATTTTATTCACTGTGATTATCTATGAGGTAACAGCTTTTGCTGTATGAGTAACAACAGTGACCGTTATTTTAAATCTGTAAGAATTTCATACTACTTGACGAATGAACGGAACGTAATAAAATTGCTTCATTTAAAATTTTGTGTACTGTAACTATTTATTAGGCAACAGCTATTTTCATGCAATTGTCCATAGAGGCATGCTAACGAACCGCCTCACTTGTACTTTACAATTACATATGTTCTTTTTTTTTTCTTCGTTTTCTGATGCTACTAACAAGTAACGATTCGTAAACAATCACTCATAAACCTCAATACAAACCTCTGAAGATGAATAATTGTATAATAAAAATATTAGCATAGCTAAATTATTTATGTTTATAAAATAAATTCTATCCTCTAAACCTAAATATGCTAATATTTTTTCAAGGCAAAGAGGTTTGCGAAACATCCCAATAATAAAATTAATCTAGGCCATGCTTCTCTCTACACAAAAAAAAAAAGTTTTATTAGATTATTCAATATAGAATGTCGGCATTTACAATATTAGAGTATTAGAGGCGTTTTTTTTCCTCTTCTCTTCTTTATTATGGCTTTTCATCAATGAAAATAATCACGAAACTCAGAAATGATTCTATCAAATCTCCTATCAGTTCAGTAGACGTCTTATCAGTTCAAAGATTTTCTAGAAAAGTAAAAGCTTAAATCTATTACTCAAGCCTATCTGTATTGTCAGAGGTGAAAAAAAAATTGTTCAGGCATCAATCGGACAGTAGATACAGAACTACAAATGAACGTTCCCTCGATGGAAGACGTAATGAAGCTTCAAACTGAAAATAAAGAAAAACTCTTCAACATTCAGATAATGAGGATATATTCAGCTTGAATATATACAGATTGACTGTTTAACGTTATTACAGGATTGGAAATAGATCAAGCTTTAATCATTCATAGAATTTCGATTCATTAACTATAACATGATTCTACTAACATTTTTATAAGAATGAAATATAAAAGAATGAATAGAATTATAGGTCATCTCCATTCTAATATGAGGGCATTCTTATATGACTCCTTTAGTTTCAGTCAAGTTGTCATATTCGATAGAAGACTAACCGCTATGCGTTGTTTGACTCAATAGTTGGAAGCCGATGAAAGACCATGAGACATGGCTTCAGCTAATTTTGTGAATTGCTAAAAAATTATTAGTGTTTGATGGTTGATGAAACATGGTATCCGCTATATTTTTATGGGACATAAATGAAGTCGTTAGGAAAAAAGTGTTCAGTCAGAATTGCACACGCTCATTATATTTTGTCGAAAACAAATTTTGATCACTTCAAAGAAGATCAATTTCGATGAGTATAAACATTGATTTTTTCATTTTAAAGAAGTGTTTGTTTAGAAATTGATTATATTCAACCATAAGACTCATCCTCATCCTTGTTAACCTCAAATTAATGTGATTATTGCTATGAAAGAGAAACACCAGAAAATTAATATTACTAATTACAGTTGAATCTATTGATTTGATGAATTTCCACAAAACGATATCGAAGAAAAAATACATTTAACATCCCATTGTATCTATAGAAACTTCGGAAATGAAAAAAAAAAGAACGAAACCTCAACGTATAGAACTCCTCTCTTGTTGATATTTACCTAATACTTTATCATTTATTTATTCAATGTTTATTTAAGCAACAATCTAGTACAGTTGTACTGATCGCATTGATTGGTAGGTCAACATACTAGATTGTGTTGTTCTCTATAAACTTTCATCCTCGAAATGCAGTGTTAAAAAAAAAGCGTTAGAAATTTCTAGCTAAGTAAAATTACATTCAAAAATATACGTTATCATAAAATGAACTTGACTCAAAATATTCACAAAGATTCTTAACTTCTCCAATAACATAATCTGTTATTGAAATTCTTTCGGTATCGTATATCGTAATACTGAGACATTCGTTCTGTTCACTCATATGAGTGACATATTTAGCACTCAACCTAAAGGATATGATCGTATGATAAAAATTATCATATAAATACCATTTCATAATCGATAATCTGGTACATGATCTTCTTTTCACGTTTTAAATTAATTCAAAAATCATATTCTTCTACAGTAATCGAAGAATTGTTGATCATTGATCAAAATCCTTATACATAAATGGATGAGATAGTTCAATATGCGATAAACTGTTTCGTTGTTAGGAATTTTTGTTCAATCAAATCTCTCTGGCTAATACCAATGGGGCGGGACAGCTAGAAGCTAGAAGCTTATGAGTTGCTTTCACATATTTTGTCTGTGATGCACCAGTCAACCTCGCTTCGGAACATACTTCTAGTACTTTCCGCTTTCTTGTGTGGTACGTTTACATTTCAACGAACAATAATACGAACTCTCTACTGAAATATTCATGTAGAAAATATAAATACAGTAAAACTATCTGAGTTCTATATACAGTGATCAATGATTTTGTGAGGTAGTCACAATTTAGTGAACGTTATGGAGCAATAGATATGTTGAAGCATAATGAACATCAATGCGAATAAATCTGAAAATTCCGAAGTAGATCAGTTGTAAAGATGAGTGTTGATGGGAAAAGAAATGTATAGGAGTTTGAACTACATGACGTCATATTATATGGTACTATTCGTTGTCCTCTTTCATTATGTATTTATAAGATATACGGTTAGTAAAAATACATCTTAATAACTGCTTAATAATATTGACTAAAAACTCATTACTAAGGCTAATGTTCAAAGCTTTCTGAACACAACCTCTTAATACTTGCATAAATTAAGCCATATGATACATGATAACAGCTTAAATGTTCAGCTTATGATTTAGAATATTTTATTAGCTTCAATCAATATACATTACAATTTTCTCTATCTTTTAGTGTAACGTAAATTTATTACATATTGAGAATTATTTCGTATTGAAATATTCACAATCTATATTGGATAAATGATTTAATTTTCCATTAGAATACTGAATAATTATATTGGACTAATATTGAAGTAAATGCGAATAAGAAACGTAATTAACAAAATGTAAGCTTTATCCTGTTTGAAAATTCTATGGTGAGTATAAATGATATCATGTGAGGTTATGAAAATTGTTCTAGAGGATTATTTGGTTTAAAAAAAATTCTCATACTCTACATGATAACGTTTTCCAATCGATTCTATGAGGTCAAAAGTTACCGTTTCTTTAACATAAGAAGTTATTTTGTACTCACATTATTTGTTCGATGAGGGAATAATGAAAAAAAAAATTCTTTTCTTAAACATTTTCCTATGCAACTATAACATACTCATTCTCATACATATTAACTATTTCATTTATTCTTTGATTATTTTTCAATACATACAATTGTCATTAATCTTTACACAAATACTGTGTTGCATTTAGTACTATCGTATTCATCATTGGAGGATTCTACTGGACAAAAGATCGACACACGTTATGGAGATGTATGGCAGGACTTCGTAAGCGTTCATTTTACATGCCTTTAGGAATTTTATGCAAATCGTTTAGTGAAATTACTGGTTCGGAAGAGTTCTATGATTCAATTGATTGAATTTCAATTAAAATTTCTACACGAAAAGATGAAAATAGGCCAAAAAATAGACAAGATACCTTAGTAGGTGATAAGGTCATTACTGATTATGCGGTATACTGTACAAAGGAGTATTCTATAAAGTCACATTAGACTCAACAGTTGAATAAGATCTTCATGATCATTTCGCGGTAGCTTTTGAAATAAAAGCTTTAAGAATTAAAAAAAAATAAACAAGTCTTTAACCACAAAACAATAAATAGAGAGCATTCATTTATAAGACACGATAACATTTCAAAACTTTCTTTTTCATAATCTTACTAAGGTTCAAAATACCATCACCTAATTCTTCATAGATTTTACGAAAATACAGAAGCAATCAAAATTTTGAAATTAACTTTACATTATATACGACTTAATCTCTTGACAGATCTCTTGTGTTCTGTCACGGATCTGTGAAGCACCCAGATGTATCCATCTCGTAGATGAATAGACTAAAAGCACTCGTTAACTAAATGCAAAAATTTAACACCCAACGAATAGATGATGACTTATGAGAGAGGAGAAATGACTATCTTAATATGAGTGATTTTAAGCCCTATTTTCTCGGACAACACCAAAAGCGCTGGGCAAATCAAGTGAGATTTGGCAAGCGGGCAAGCAATTGGGCATCGTCTGTTCGATTTGGATGATGGAGACCTGCAGAAGACATTTGCTATCAGTACACCAATATTACCATCCATGTGTACCAATATTGTTTAATTCTCTAAATTAATCAATGAGGCAGCATCCTCAACACTACAAACCTATGTTTCACAAGTTGTCGGTCTCTGTAATTTGATGTTTGAATTGTTTATTGACAAAATAAACTATTGCAGTATTTGCTTGTTTGCCACATAATTTCTTACAAAACGTTAGAAAACTGTTGACCTGAGAAATGAGAAACAAATACAAATAGACTTCATTTCTTTTACAAAAATGGGCATATACCTACATTTTCGTAATATGAAATAGCTAAGAAGAAATACAATAAAAGATCATTAGCGACGTAAACAATACGACGTCAACGAAAGAAGTGACCCGACGATATGCCTTGACTGCCGAAAAAAAAACGCTGCTAAAAAGTGAGCGAAATGGAACGGAGACATGAGCTTCTACAAAAAATTACCTTAGCAGAATTGTATTTTGAATCATTATCATATGTAGTACCTGTGCAAAAAAGGCTAGAAGATGTTGGGCTAGCATAGGAAGAAGTAACAAACGAATTTAGTTCAACTTCTATAGGTCATGAGGAATGAGATATACTATACAGAAATTTTGAAACCGAAAAAATGACAAAAATAGGAATAACTATCGATATGAGCAGCAAAAGCATGCGCACTTAGTGCAAAGTGAATAATTCGGAAACACTTAATAATATTATGTACAGATATACAGCATTCTGTCGTTGGCTAGCGATTAATAAGTTGTAGTATTTGACGGAAAGTGACATCGAGTTGTTGAAATATGTTTGATTCAGTCAAATCCGGGGTGATTTCTGAGCCCGATGCACAGCTTCTCAACTGGCGAACGAATATTTCCAAACGATTCAGTAGTTCACTGAAAACAATAAAATATAAGAAATAACAAAATGAGGTAGTGTACTTCATATAGGACTAACCGATATCTGAATTTGCTATGTGGCGTGATCTGCTCGGCGTATATAGCACAAGTCGAGTGAAACTGTTGCATTACATCACTAAGACGTATTAAAGCTGCTAAACGAGTGTCACAGCCAAGCGAAGGTGCGCCATGTCCTACTCGCTTGTTGCGTAAATCTTGTATACAAACCTCTAACGTTCGATAGAGAGCAAGCAATGACTCCTAAACGTCATTAAACTCACTGATGAAGGCACGCATATAAGAACAGTAAGAAAACTCATTTATTGCGTACTCACCTTACTAACGCTCTGCTGATCGCAGCCCGACACTGTTGCAGCCACTACTTCATCAGTACCGGTGATAGAACTTTGTTCGTTTGTTATAGGAGAGCTTGATTTTGATTCGAGCAGTGAAAACCGCTTGCTAACGTCATTGGCTAATACGTTTGTATCAACAGCCACACCACCTTAAATATTAAATAATTAGTGTTGTTACGATAGGAAACCTGAACCAATGCAGTAAACAAATTATATCGCCTTTCAAAAAAAACTATTGTTCAAAAAGTTTCGGAGAAACTTCTGTCAATGGACAACTAGATCACGATTGCTACCGAGAAGATCAAATAATTAGGATTTAAACTGTTTAAAAAAGTATATCTATATCAGAATATATTGTTATTGCAAACACATAACAACCACCATTCGATAACTTACGCAAACACGCTACTTATATTACATTTACACGCATAATGAGCGTTGAATTGACACTTCTGCTCTGCCTATATAATAACCAAACTTAGGAGCTTCTTGTTTTTTTTCCAAATTATGGCTAATGTCTGTGTATTAATATGAATTACCATAAATTCAAAGGATAGACTATAGTAAAATTATCATAGAGCATGGCATTTGGCAATCAGTAAGATAGATAAAGTTGTGTTACGAATGTAACCATGTACTTTTTGCAGGAGTAGCTGCCAATTTTTCGAATTTGGTGGTGATGTCTCGTAGTGATTGAGCGCGAATCATACCCGTGTCACGGTCTTCGGTCAAAGGAACACGATTCTTTGATGCTATTTCACGAATCTTCAAAGGAATTGATTTTTATAACCATAAAAGCAAATAGAATTCGTTAATATTCCAGAGAAAGCAACCAATGAAAAATGAATTAACCATTGGTCTTTGAAGAGTACTAAATCGAAGAGAACCGTAGGATTCCAAACTACCCCTATCCACGTTCTTAACATTTGCGGGACATGTAGAAACGGATGAGTCCGAATCATCTGAAGATCCTTGCAAAGAAAATGGGCGATGGTGTTGCAGAGGAGCAACCTTTAAAAAATGCAGTTCAAATCAAAACAAAAAGTGCAAATTACTACTATACTTTTCTATTTGATTTCAACAAGATTAACGCTGAAACGATTTTTGAAGGAACTTTTGATTGATATTACTTCGTCTTTCAAAACTACCTGATACTTTTAATGATTCTGAAAAAGTCACTTTCTGTGTAATCAGCTGTCGAACTCGAGCTACTTCCGGAATAGTTGTCGATGATTTACAGGTTGTTTCATCTAAACTCGGCTTAGAAACAGTTTTTTCATCTGGTTTCCTAACATGCCGTAATGCACGGATCCTAGCCTTCAATTCACCTTCCAACATATCGTCACGTTTTCCATAACACTTAAATAAAGTCAAATCACTTCGTTGTGGTAAAAAAAAGTGCGTGAAAAAAAGATATGAACTAGATTGACGCAAGGTCGATTATTCGTCAGGTTATCATATTAGATCCCAACTAATAAATGTTAAATTTGATGCATTGAAAAGAAATAGTAAAACCATTTTAGCATAAGAATATCCTAAATGAGTAGAAAAAAGCCAGCACAGTAACCTTCTCTGCAATTTTTTTGCTGTGCACAGATTTAGATGCTATTGAAGTTGTTTTACAACGAGCAGATCGAACAGGCGGTTCAGGAGCTGAATGACCAGTCACCACACGCTCACTATGAGGTACTAGTAGATCTGTACGATTGCTAGATGAATCGGCTTCTGTTGAAATTGGAGATTCCGAAGACGTTTTTCTTAGACGGGATTTCAACTTCATAAGTACCTATGAATTACAGAAGCAATAGATAGGTAATAAAATGAATTTTGAATAAACAATGACCAAACCGTGCTTTTTCCATCTAACGGATTTGAAGGAAGAGGTTCATCAAGAGAGTCGTCGGAAAGAGTGTTAACAACAGCTGCTTCTGACGATTCGCCGACTTCCGAGTCTATAGAACAATAAAAAGTCGTGTTAAAAAGAGATATCTTTAAAAAGAGAAGAAAAACTTACCAGGCCGATCTCTCTTCATTGATTCTAAATAAGCATCTATTCGATCATTCTTAGGCAATGTACCGAAACGACTGATAACCTTACGAAGATTCTTCTCTGCTAGTGGTGAGATCAACACTTCATCTAAAATTTTGCAGCTTGCAAATTGGCTTTGAACGCTGTAATAATTCGAATACCATTTGCTTCTTTGTCAATACTTGAATGGGTTGCGTTGCTAAAAGCTGTTTTCAGCAACTTTGGTTTAGAAGATTGTGGTGGAGTTGGAAGTGGAAGTTGGCGTGTTACGGAGCGGGCTTGGTCCAAATTAGAATCACGGAACGAAGAAAACTAAACAAACATCTTACCAGAAAACATTGTGTAGAACGTAAACGACAAGAATGTAAAGGGCATTCCATTTTTTCAACAATAAAAAAGTGAAATATTTCACCGTAGGTTGAGTCGAACCATGAAGCGGGGCCGTTTCGTGTGTCAGTCTTAGAGGAGGAGGTGGAAACACACAAGATGTGCCTTGCGAAGCACCCGCACCATTAAATGAACGTCTATTATTAGAATCTTGTAGGAGCGCTGCTGAAACCGGAGCAACGTCGCTACGTCGCGTGCGCCGCTGAGAGGTGAGACGTGATTTCTCTAATTGACGATCCACCTGCAAAATTTACTGTCCATACATAATCCAAAGAATAAGAAAATACTTTGAGTATACAAGAATTTTATTGTTCACCTCTTCATCAATATTAGAATGTGGAAACAATGATTCCAGACTGGCATGAATGTCTCGAAATCTGGGCCGATCACTAGGAGACCATATCCAGCTGAAGATAATCGAGACGAATTAACTAATGTGTTGAATTATGAAAAGCAGACACTTCTAACAAACTCACCACTGTAGCATAAGACGGTACACTGTGGGTGGACACCCAGGTGGTGAGTCCATACGAAAACCCTTCTCTAGCAGCGAATACACATTAGACAAGTCAACACCAGGATACGGAGCCATTCCATACGTTGCAATTTCCCATAATAAAACACCAAATGCCCAAACCTGTTTAATCTTTCGATTTTCGTAACTAATTTATAAATTTAATATACCATATTAACATAAAAAGCAAGTAAAAACTTACATCACTTTTCGTACTAAATGTATTGAAAGCTAGTCCTTCAGGAGCAGTCCACTTAATTGGAAACTTGGCACCAGCGTGTGCCGTATACGTGTCTTCCCTCATAAAACGAGCAAGACCAAAATCAGCTACCTTCACAATATTCTCGTTACCAACCAGACAATTTCTTGCAGCAAGATCTCTGTAACTTTTCTATACTTGAACAAAAAACTTTTTTTTCTTGATTTACAGCTCAAAAAGATGCAAACATATGATATTCAACCTGTGAATGAAATTCCTAGACTCTAAATAAGCCATGGCCGATGCTATCTGAGTTGCCATATACATCAACACAGTAGGAGGTAATTTTGAACGATCCGATTTTCTACAAATACTGTGATAACAACAATAAAATACAAAAAAATTTAGATTGCACAATTTAACTGCATACCTAAGATATTCTAGCAAATTCCCATTTGTCATGTATTCGGTAATAATATAAAATGGAGCTTCACGAGTACATACACCTAGTAGCTGCACTAGATTTTTGTGATGCAAGTCTTTCATAATAGCCGCTTCGGCAAGGAAATCATGCAATGCCATTGCATCCTCCTATGATAAAAAGCTCATATTTTATACAGCAGAAAAGTAATGACAATAAGGAGATGTACGAAGCACATACCTTAAGAGTTTTTACAGCAATCGTTCTTTCATGACGTTTCCAATATCCTTCATACACATCACCATATTGACCTCCTCCTGTAAATTTTCAATATGCAGACGCACACCGCCATATATGTGTGATTCACGAAATTTAAAAGCACAAACTATACAAACACTATAAAACGCAGCAGTGAAGCACTGTTGAGGTCATATTAGATCATATTAGACTCTCAAAATACGAACAAAAAAAATCAACATAGTATGTTGCAAATGTGCATTAAATTGCAGAAAATACCAATATAATACAATCGCCGCGCAGACCATGAAGTTGTACTTCCGGCTCACACAATTTTCGCCACATTTTCATGGTTGAAACAGATTCCAATCATCGTGATAGTTTTTTTTTTATAACACAGCAAAAAAAAATGCATTTATTGGATTAAACAAATGTAAATTGATTAAATCATATTTCCGTGGGCTTTTATAAATTACATCTATTATTCATATTAGTGAGAATATTGAGAACTAAAAAAAATTATAAACACTGTAAGCTTAATTACTAATTGTATTCTTTAGCTTACGCAATTTTTGAAAAATATGAAATTAAGTGCAGTATAACACTTTACTATTGAATACTAATAAATAATGATAGCATATTAAACTTAGAAAATCATGATACGCGCACTTCCCAGATTTGTAGAGCTACCAATAAAAATTGGAAAAAAAAACAATAGAAAAATTCGACGAGATCACAATAATATACAAAAAGTCAAACACACCGCAAACTTCGTAAATGCTCTTATCAGCTTTGTTTATGTCCTCCGCCGAATGTAAAAATAAAAAACATGATTGCATTGAGGAGTGAACAAACCTAGCTTATTATGCATAACAATTTCAGTACGTTCCACTTCCCATTCATCAGGTTGTGTCGGACTAAGTGAAAACACACACGGTGGACAGTCTTTCTTTGGAGCAGGAAACATAAGATTACCTTAAATTTTATCCTATATCTCTAGGTAATAGACAACACAGGTTATAATGTAGCAGAAAGGAAAGCAAACAAACTTACAAACTAAGCCATCTGCATGTAAACTATGATGATGAATTAGTTCACCCAAAGTTTTAAACTTAGCATCTTGTGTAATATATAGCTGCAATAATTGTAATTTTCCACTGTAACTGCGCTGTAACGATTTCAGAAAAAGACTGAGATCCATTAAAATGGATGTTTCTATTAGTAATTTCGGGTTTTAAAGAGGGGAAAAACATACTCGATCATTTGCATCGAAACTGATCCTATAATGATAAACACGACCATCGTTTCTAACAGAGATTGAGTATTGTCCGATACTAGTTTCTGATTCTCGAACTAGGAACGATCCATTTATTCCACATCCCAAGATATACTCAGACTCACTACGTGAAATCTTGCCATGATACCTATAAAGCAATTGATAAAGTTGTCGACTTTTTGATACACTCAATAAACACATGTATACTACTTCATTACCAAATCGTATTATACGATAAATCCAATTGAATGTTTTTCAGCGCATCTGTACTGAATTTGTCTCACTGGTTCTTTGAATAGAATTATAATAAAAAGAAAACAAAAAAAATGAAAAAATACCATATCGCTTTAACATTATCAAGCATATCCGTCAATAGAGCCTTCAATTTTGTAAGAACGAAAAAGAGGACAAAAAAAAAGGAGATATAGATTTATAGGCAAGATCTCAGAGGGAAAAAGTTGGATAGTCACATATTATGTAATTTTGAAGGCATTTTTAAGAAAGAAAACCAATAGAGTGGATTTTCAGACTTACTATATCAAGCTAAGCGATGCTTATGAAATTTTCTCAGTCAGATGAAACTATTTCAATGTTTTGCATACAATGAATGAAGTAATTTATGATATTACATGGAAAATAGCAAAAGTACGGACCAACTGTGCTTGTCTAGAGAGTTTATTGGAGTGATGTAACTGCTTGGCACCCAACCGATCTGTCCTACCCGTTTATGACTAGCCAAATCAGATCTACGAGTAGCTGCAAGACGTACTTCGCACCATTCTCCAGCCTTATTGTAACCCATAACTTGTACCTTAAGTTCAGATATTTTTGCAAAGATTTGAGAATTTAAGAAAAATACAGAAAAGGGGAGTTAACTTTAAAGAAGAAGGTGAATCTACCCAAAATCCGAATTGAGTTTAGAAAGACCTATTGCAAAATTTATAAATATATTACGCTTGATAAAAGTCTACAGTAAGAGGAAGACGAAGAAACTTAAAATTAAAAACATTCACAACTTAAAGATAATACCAAATCTCCTTTGCGTATAGAGAGTTGTTCTTCCCCAATTCCATGGAAGTCATAAAGGGTGATAAATAAAGGTGAAGTGGAATCATCAACTCCTGTTGGTGTAGAAAGCAGATCTTCGCTAAAATAAGACAATATTTAGTAATTTATGATTTTATGACAACTTTCAAAATCATCTGTCAAAACTAAGGCATTTAGAAGAAGCATAAATACAGATGGAAAACGGAAGCACAATCAGATTCAATTTTTTTCTAATTACGGTTCGAGAAATAGGATGTGTCAGTCCAAAAGAAAATAATATCTAACAATAAACACTATAAATGATGTTGTTTTACTAGGGTGATAGAAGAAAGCATGTGGACAATAATGTAAAAATGTGGTACTGCCGCAATAATGGAAAACCAAGCGACCAACCCACCATTACTATACGGTTAATAAGCATACATTCGACGATACTCTAACGGTAGGCATTTCACAAAAAAACCAATGAAAACAAACTACTACACGTCACCAGCAAACAACGTAATAATTTAGAATGTCGAATGCATGGAATTAAAAGAATTTCTGGCCACTATTTCGTTCTAGCTGGGGCAGGCAGCCAACCAAATCAAGTTAAATTGACAAGCTTTCAAGCATAGACACTACCCAGCGTGGCCAACAACCATTAAACTAATTCTGCACAATGAATCGTGAACTGCGCGAAGCTTCTAAGTAGAAGACCGAGCGTAGACAACGCACACAAGCGGCCTTGTACCTGCTGTGAAATGTGTGGATTGAATGGCAACACTCTTTCATTTTGCTGTATTTGATCTGCTATGTTCTGCATGTATGCATGTACAATTATTCATGCGTGCATACATGTGACTGTACGTGTACGGCTCGTATCTTGCACACAGAGTAGACTGTAACTGAACGAGAGAAATGCAACGAGGTCAGCAATAAATGAGTTTCCACCCATTCTGAAACCTGAGCCCAAAAACAGGCCATTCAAGAAGCCAATTGATGTAGCAACAAAAACACAATAGGATCACCTGAAGCAAGCAAGATAGATTGCATTGTTATAGTTCATAATAAGGAATGCATTAGAATGGTTTAATCGTGAGCTGCAAAGGTTCATGTAAAAACGATGTACAGAGGCAAGTGGTTTTGTTGCGAGTGAGACGAACTCGAGTCATAAAAGTCATACTGCAGGTGTTGGTCTGTGAGATTCTTACAACCACTATACGGGCCAGCTGCGAGTGCAAAAACATGAGCCGGTCGCTAAGACCTAAACTGACTGACTATGCAGCGAATTAACTATGCTGATAAGTTACAAATAAAAGCCACACGGCATGACATGTGATATGTCTCACTAGCATATATATATATTGTCATAAGTAAGAATAAGTAGACTTTAAGGGAGAGTGTTCTCTACAGATAATAGTTGTATTCCATATAAAACACATGAGAGGAAATCTGTATTTCGTATTTACGTAAGCGATCAAAGGTGAGATGCA
>KN716493.1:16622-34805 GCA_000816705.1 Dictyocaulus viviparus | reverse complement strand
ATATAATAATCTATAAAGAATATATATGACATAGGAAACTTATAGAATAATCTATAAAAAAATTCTAATCCACAATTAAGACTTTTTGACAAAAAATGAGGTAATCTATAAGGAAACCATTAGGTTCGAAATACTGTAGTAGAAAAAAATTCTCTGGTTAATCAAACTTGATGTATCAAATTTGATCTAACACAATCTAGACAATGCTATAGACTTCGTAAAAATAATTGTAGTGGTTCTCGCTCAACATTCCGTCATTCTATTTATCGAGGAATGTTAAATTAAAACAAAACAGTTTGATAACTTGACACCACTCCTAATCAACATGCAAGTATATAAGCATTTAGCCGTCAATGCAAAATTTGCAGCCAATTAAAAAGTTGAAAGATCAATTAGCACAAAAACAGGGGATTCGTAGAACGTCGATCGAAATTTAAGTAAGAAAAAGTAAGCAAATCAAAGCAACGAATGATCTCAAAAAAAAAATTTAGCGTATGGGTTGCATTAATATAGTTGCAATCCACTGATATATTCCTGCAGAAGATGTCAATATTATTCAGACAGCAAAATCTGTTTTATTTCGACATTGGAATCCTAGAACAGAATACTTTATGTAGGAAATACCAGTAGAAATGCAGAGAACTCCGACATATGTCGGCAATTTATCTATAAATCGTTTCGTAACGCATAAATATTAAAAGTAATATCATATGAGACAACAAAAACGATACTATTTATAGGACATACCACACAGCAGGACTACTTTTATCTCCAAAAGTTATGTCACAGACGGTCTCAACTTGGTCGGGACAATTACCGATACCTGTTTTTCGCTTATTGAAAAAACTATCAGTACAGGAACATTCATAGTTACACGTGATACAAGGTACAAGCGCTATATGAAAAAAACTCAATTACTTAGAAAATATTGGAAGACGCTCAGCGACACATAAGCAATAGTTTTCTGTGAAATTTCTAGCATATTCTACTTCATCTAAAATTGTGTGCACGACTGTATGAGTCCTTGACTCGCTCAATGACCTCCAAAGTAGTCATATCCAAATGACCGTTCTTCCTTCTCGTATATAAGACGGAGGCCCACTTACAGAACTCACATGGATAAAGTAAAGGCCTTGTCAAACTTGAAATCAAAAACCAATTCCTGACGTTGCTAGCACTGCGGCAGCAAGCACTACACTACAAAGCCTCAAATTTATGTTACATCTTGAAAACAAACTACCAGTCAGACTAAAATCAAAAGTCAAGCAACTAACCAATACGTAGTTTTGAGAAGAAGAACATGTTCATTTCTGAGCTCTTCTAATTTGTGTGCAGAAAGTTGTAGACCTTAGTACAATAATTTCACACCGACTAAGGAAATCTTACTGCAAAAAGGAGAAAATTCACCTCTTTTCTTAATGTAATGAGATGTTAGAGCATTTGCTAAAGCAACAAGTACGCTCTGCTCAGCCAAACCAATTCGTAACTTTCCTCCAAGTGAACGAACAAGAAAACGAGTTTCCGGCCCGCGACAACTTACAATAAGACCTTTTATCTGCTCAATTTTTTTATTCATTGACTGAAATTATTATGCAGTATTAAACATGCGAGTAAGTTCGAAAAGTTACTAAAATAGAATTGAAAATTAATTGATTTTAATACCAACCGAAGCACCGACTAGCTTAGCGATTTCAGTCAATTTATTGAAAACAAACTGAACGGTGTGAGGTTTTCTTTGGTATCCAAATGCACTACTTAGTGACCTTTGATTTTGGCGAGACTGTTGAGCAACTATTCCTTAAGAAATCTACCATTATGGGTAGTTATTGACGGAAAATGAATTAACCATGTAAGAAATAATCCTGATGCCAGAAATTAAGAATGAAAAAACCCTATAAACTGCATAAACGTAACTTGAACTTAAGCAAAATAAACACCACAAGAAAAACAACCTAAATCGCCCTTTTTCTGCATATCATCCTTGATCTTCTCAACTGTTCTGCCAGTGGCTTGCGCAACTGCCTAAAAAAATTAGAAGTCAGACTATATAGTACATACCAGATAAGAAAAAGTACGCGCCTTAATGATCGTGTGTTCCGCTATTCCTAGCTCCAGACCTTCATATGAAGGTCCTAATTGATTTACACACAAGTAAACACAACTTAACAGGTCATCCGGTGAATATTCTATTACTTTGGTGAAGAAGGTGGCGAGCACTTCAACAATTTTCAACCTAATAATTTTTATAATAAAAACAAGTGAAGACCCTTGTATTCTCATTGAAATAAATAATTACGAAATGGGTTGTTAATGGGTACGTTACCCAACCGTTTAGTTTCGCCTTCGATTTCTTCAAATGTTTTAGCCAACTCCAAGTAAGGTACCCTAAAACCAACAACATAACATCAATTATTTAGATAGTGTAAGGATGGAATAAATTAACTATTTAATCGGAAGCTTTTCAAGATTTAAAAATTTAGAAAACATGTCAAAATACTTACCTTGTATTCGGAGACCATTTAGCAACATCCACACTTTCCTTTGATAAAGACATAAGTAATTGTCGAACACCCAACAGACGTAACTGATGAGATGCTGAACGGCTCCGAAAGAACGAGAGTCGTCGAAAAATGTTCAAAATAAAGAAGGTTGCATGCGACTTGAAAAAAACGACTTGCTGTAGCACATTTTTATCAACACGAAAAGATATCAACCAAAAATTACATGCCAAACCTCACAGGACATAAGAGTATACTACCTCATTTGGAAAACTACAGGCAAAAGATTGGAGTAACACTGCATTCTTTGAAACTGAGATTTCGCGCCATCACAAATTAGTACTCAGCGCCGATCGACTGACTTAACGGACTGATAACGCCGCTTTACCATTACCTCGAAAATCCACTCTTAATTCACTTCAACATTGACAAACACGGTATTCTTTTCTTCTCATAGGTTTTACTAAAGTTGAAGAAGCGATAAGATTGTCTACTTACTTTTTTTTCTCTATGCAAAAACCGATAATGCTCAATCGAACCTAAGCATTTTAAAATGCATATTGGTTAATCTCGATCGCAGCATTTAAGCCTACATGGCAGAAATACTTCCGTCACAACGAGATAGAGCGATGTTTTAGAATCAGAATTGTTTGCGGAATTCTGTGGAGGCGCTTCAGGCATACGTCTTCTATATGATAACGTAGTGATGTCTGGATGTGTCTAGCCTATATATTGAAATGAGTCTTTATAAAGTCAGTGCTGCGTACCCTATCAGATTATAATGGTGCCAATCTATCGACCTCGGAGTGCTTGCTAAACCTGGAGGTAGATTTGCTACTTCGTATCACTGCGGTATCTTTCTAGAATTTAGAGTAGGAATTTTTCGGAATACAACCTACATGACTGAATGTATCTATTTAATTGCAAAAAATTGTAAAGTACAGAAATTTCAAATAGTATAGGTAAAATATTAAGCCAGACTGAGAAGCCGATTTGAAGCAGGGACAAGTTCATGCAAGAGCATTACACTGAAATTGTGGTTCGGATGTTGAGCCATAATACTACGAATACTTTGATTATACACGATGTTGGTGTTTAAACCATGACTTGCTCCACACTATGAAGTACGGAGAATGACACACTTCAACAATTTTCTGTAAGCTGTTCAGAAACGTGACAACACAAGCAATCACTCCCTTTATTAAAATTGAGGTTGAATTTTTCGAATCAGTAATTTCATTAAGACTAGATTATGACAATAGCTCGGAGATACATTACAGTTCTTTCTTGAACTCAGAATTAGTTTCCTCTTTGTACTTTTGGTATGAACTCGCACACCTGATGCAAATGTAATTATACAAGACAATTTAATGCACAAAGGATACGCAGACATTGCGCTATTAGAAAATAATATCATAGTAAAATGCATCGACATACTAATGAGCATCAATAATTCATGTATTCGCTTATGAGTGGTAGATATGTAACAGGATTGAAGTGAACACTATATCACTAATGATGAAAACGAAGTTCCTCAATGTCCAGGGATACATATGACTTATTTCAGTAAATTTCTGTTTCAGTAGGATTTTTTTTTCAAAACCTAGAAACTTTTCAAATAGTCACCTCAGTCATTGCCTATTGCCGATAAATTTCATCGTCAAGAGAGTCAACTTCTAGAGAGGACAACGTTGAGGTGCATACTCATAGAAATGGCGATGGTTTATAATTTAAAACATTGTTGTTGCTTAAAAATTTGTTTCGCAATTTTTGATATTAATATCTTCTCCTATTCATCTGACGTTTTTTTTTGACAATGGCTTCTTTATTTACGAAAACAGTTTGTTGATGTTGAGATAATTCTAACCAGTGCTTTTTTGCTTTTTAAGACAAAAGCAATAAAAGCATTACTAATCTTCTAATGTAATGCAAGAGAAATTGGAATCATTATAGTACTTCTAGCATTAAAAAATGTACAAGCATTTAGTTAAAAGTAGCTTTTCTAAGAATGCAGAGGAAAAAATCGAGCACAGCTAACAGTATAAGTTAATAGAGTCGTAATTTTAAATTATAATCGTACTTCAATGTTCCTGTAATAATCATTCCGATGTGAAAGGCACAATACAAATAATACTATAGGCTAGTGTACTGTTCCACATAGCACATAACAGTATACGTTAAAGCATTTCTTTATATTTCGAATCATGGTGTGTACAATTTGTCATTTAGAAAGATAAGGAATAGTCGATAACTACATGTTACTAAAAATATTAACGTAGGATCTTAGTGGTGTTAACAACATAAGAAAATATTCAAAATAGTAGGTATCTATTGAGAATGAACAAACAAACGTACAATAAGAAATAACTGGAAAATAATCTGTCTGTATAAATATCCATTCAATGGGAAAAAAATGTACGAGCTACTGACTGGCAATGCAGTAATATATGTGAAAAAGCTAAAATTCAGTTCAGGCTAGGGTAACTTTTTCTCCGACTCGAAATTTCCGCCTCATGTCTATAGATCGCCGAGGACGCGAGTCTTCAAAAACTGCTTCAATATTTTCATTTGTGATTGTGATAACACCTTCATCATATGCATAATCTGAAAATTTATGTTTCTTCAATGTACTGAATAATTACGCAACACAATTTTATCTAACGGTAATTCTACTACTTTTTGAGAAATTCCGCTCAGCATCAAACTGAGCATTCGTGATTAAAGCTTTCAAGTCAGCTCCAGTCCAGCCATCTGTACGTTTGGCCCAATCTGCAGTGGATATTGAAGGGTAATGATTTACGGACCGTAAAACAATCTCGAGGATTTCGCTACGATCTTGCTGCAAAAAGAATCAATAAGAGTGGATATATGGTGGTATAAAAAACGCAGCTTTCGTATAAAAAAATACTTCATTCGGAGCACGGCATTCCAAAATGTGGTCAAACCGACCGGGACGTAGTAGTGCAGAATCTATCAGATCGATTCTACTTGAACATCCGATTACGAATACACCTAAAAATCTCGATACGACTAAAAAGCATATCTGATAATAGAATGGTACACAAAAAACCTTGAATTACTTCGACCCCATCCATTTCGGTCAGCATTTGATTGACAACACGATCTGCAACTCCAGTGCTATCAGAGCCTCGCTGAGGTGCTAATGAATCAAGCTCATCAAAAATTATGATACATGGAGCAGAAGCACGTGCCCTGAACGTGATAATATTGAGAAAAAAAAAAGATAGCCAAAAAAATAGTACAGATATTCTTGAGAAATACTTGCTTTCATGAGTCATAAAGTATTACAAAGATTATTTTTTTTTCAAATCTAATAACACAGATGTAAATGGTATCCTACAATTAGGGACTAACTTAGGAAAAATATATTCAAATTCATATCGGGAACATATTTTGACGCTTATATTAGTCTTTTCTATTTGAACATCAAAAATTATGCATTCCGTATCTCAATAATTATGTTTAGTTCCTATTTTATAGTAATATTTTGAAGGAACGCTATATGTACATATAAACTTAACAAACACAAGGACTTTTATATCGTTTAAGACACGTCAGTTTCTTATGTAAAGCATTTAAACAGTATAAGGATTCTCTCACACCATGAGCTTGAATAATTAGAGACGATTTCATTATCGAAAAAAAAAAACATTAAACAAAATTATTTCCGCCTTTCATATGTAAGTGCTTGTGCACATGCTATAAAGATTATTATTACAATATTAACAACATTTTATTTGCCAAAATAAATCAAATCCAACATCTTAATCAAAGCATTGCATTTTAGTTGAAGAAAATGATGATACGTTGGAAAATAAATTTTTTTTTTTTTGATTAAGAGAAAAAATATACATTTATAAACCAATTTAAAGGAAGGGTGAGAATACATGGAGCGCAAAATCTTTTGAGTAGTTAAAATCCAGATAAAACATCAAATTGTTGTAATGAACTTTTGTTTGAAGAAGTTTGAGTGTAAGCTTCATTGCACTGTGTCGCATTATCTATTAAGTCGATGAAGCCATTTTGCAAATGCTGCAGTTAAATTTCGATCAAAAAATGGTGTTAAGAAGAAGTCTATAAAGATAAAATATTATTGAGAATATGAATGAGAACTATTTTAATTATTTTATTTTATAGATTATTTTATTATGATGCTACTGGGATGAAAAGTTCTCGGTAGGCATAGTAGTTATGAAGGAATTCACGAGGTTAGCCCTCATGAAATTACAAAGGCGAAATATTAGAGAATATTTTAAGAAACACAGATAAATTGTTTGCTATAAATTCATCACTTAAATTCAAAGCTAAAGGTTACGAATTAGCCAAGATATGGAAATAAATGCATAGAAATATTTCAAATGAAAAAACTATGTCAAGTAGTGTGTAAATAATGAGCACAGCTACAAAATGAGCATTCAACCATTCTAAGCTGAAAAAAATTCGTTTGAAAACGAAGAAAATTTACACAGATCAACATACGTCATGAAAGAATAAAATATTCAAAGCAGCAAATGAAAAAAATTTGAACGATATTAGCTAATTTCGCCAGCTTCCCTTTGGATACAACATGAAACTGATCACAAAAAGAAATCAATTTTGTTCGTTAGAATTTACATAGTCTCCGGGGTAAGAAAGGGTGGTCAATTTCAAATGCTTTGACCACACAGAAAGTTTGCTGTCAATAGAACACACTGTTTGTTCGATTCCTAATTATCATTGCAAAAAAAGGTATATATCATACTAAATAAAAGCTCGAAAACTGAAAGTAACAATTATTAGACCACTTGAAATGTTATTTTAATCAGTGCTCAAATGACAAACATGTATTCCTGCAGAGAGTAACGTACCTTTCAAATACATTCCGCACGTTTTCTTCACTAGATCCAATATATTTGGAGAGAAGTTCAGGTCCCTGATTAACATTACATTAAACTGCACGAAATATGCAACTCTTAATGAAGACTAACAACTCAATTGAATCAAACACCTTCTATATTTGAGACGACTAATTCAAGACAAACAACGTTGTAAATATTGAACGTCATACTTTTATGTGACTATAAAGATAATCAGAGAACAGGATGAAACCAATACGGCATATGTTTAGTAAGCTCCAAATCTATTGGATCAAATCTTCAAATCTGAAACCCCTTACTCAAATGGAAAAAAGGTCTTCTATGTTATATATATGCAATGAAAATAATAATAAATTCAATATAACTAGAAGTGACAATGGGAAAAGTATGGAAGAATGGTAACGTTCTCAAGAAAGAAAGATTATCAGGACGTATTTGTATAATAATCGAAAGATACCAGTAGCATTAGAGGAATTCATAAGATTTGATAGCGACGAATCGTAATTGCCATAAATTTACCTTAACAAAAATTGAATTGTATTTCGAGTGAGCAGCAGCTGCTTTTGCTAATAAAGTTTTTCCACAACCACTCGGTCCATGCAAAAGAACCCCTCTCCCTTGACATAGGCCATATGTTTGGAACACTTCAGAATACTAAAGTGAAAAACTAGCTCTGGTCTAAAAAGCACAAAATTTATAACAGTAGAACACTATATATTCAGATAATAAGATAATAATAATTGTTGGCGTTGATCAATCTCTTGTGGTGGGATGCGCCCCCGCATTCATGTTCAACGTGATATCGTGGAGGTGGTTGAATGCGTGCCTGGTCTATAAAATGAATTGGGTTGACCACTCTTCACCAAGACAGTGCCAGTTATCTTACCCAGACTCCTCTGGTACCAATTTACCGACCCCGGAGGAATGGCGGGGGTGGTAGGGCTGGGGGGCGGCCACGAAGTGAATCGGCCGGCGTGTCACTGCGGCACCTCCACCACTGAGCCACTGCGCCCCCAACCATTTGTTACTTGTGCATAATGCTCAGTCAATTGGGTTTACGTTGTCATACCAAAACAGAAGAATATCTACTAATTAAAGAAATATATCAGAAATCGATAAACATTAGAATTTGATTAAATGCCCTTAAATAAAAAATTACAAAACAAAGTTCTTCCGCAATATTTATAGCCATTATAAAATACTAAGTCATATAAAACAGAAATTATTTTGTATGTTTCAGTGAAAACATCGAAAAATACAACATTAAAAAAATTCGACTTTGATGAAGTTTGTACAAACCTTGAATGGCCATATTAATACCTCCAGCAATTTGCGCTTCACTTCTTTCATTCCCCCAACATCTTCCAATGATAATACTGATATATTCCTTGTATTTATGACGACATTATTCGCAAAACGAGATTGCGAAAGAGCAACGTCAATGTCACATTTCAGAAAATGTGATGAGGGCGCTGAAAGTACATTACCTGACAATGAAAAATGTACAACATATCGTGCCCAGATGATGTACTTTATTATCGAATAGTCCCACTTAAATATACAACACTGCGGGCATCGAAAAATCTTTTGACTTGTAAGAATTTGAAATAAAACGGTTCGATACAACATGATCTCAGCATTAGATTACGTTATTCGACATAAAATTCGTCAAAATTTGATCCAATCTACAAGTGCTCCTAATGTTGGGAGATCATTGCTTTTATAAGTAAGTTACATTCATTTATAAAATATACGGTAAATTGCTGCGATCAGTTGCATGACATCAGACAGATGAATTGTTTCATTCACATTTCAACGGAAAAATTCCTCAAACATGATGAAAAACTTAATAAGACCTCTTATCTTTGCTTCTACTTGAATTCTTGTTGCCACCCGTCGCAAATCAGCCATTGAAAGGTTTACGGTGGCCTTGGCCGCGATTGAAAAGAGATCGTAATCAGGTTCTAGTAACCTATTGAGCACATGTAATCGTTCAGTCTAAAAATTTCGGGACAACGTTTACTTTATTTGACTTATAAATTTTTTTTATCATAAAATAAGCTGATCTACCAATAAAACCGTTGAATATCAAGCAATTACTTTTAGGCTTAGTACTCAATAGAAAAGCCAGAAAAACAGCTAAAAAGGAACGGAAGTAATTCACTAGAGTAAAAGTCTGTTGTAATATCTTCAAATTTGTAAAAATAATTTATTGTAACAATTTCAACATGCAATCAGCTTTTGAAATTTAGAATTAGCGAAGAAAGTATATAATATGTTTAATGGAAACTTGATAAGGAACTGGAAGAAAACCCCTATGTACTCTGAGCTCCAATGATATGAAGTGAAATTTGTCCTTCCCACGCGATACAAATGAGAACAGAGACAGAACGAAATGGGTGGAGAATATGTGAATCCAGGTCATACATCCGTAACCATCAAGGTCTACGTAATAGCTCCATTTTACTTCACTACACGACCTGCATATTACAATTTATTCTGTACTACATCTCCACAGCAAGCATTCTCAACTAATTTTTTGAATTTTATGAAAATAAAATGACACGGAACTTTTCAACTGTATTTGGAGAGCCTCTTAGTGAAGTATCAAAGAGATACGTCGATGAAGTACGCTTAAAAATCACGCAGCCTATAAGCCCCATTGTACGGTATCTTCCATTATTCATTTGAAACACATTTATGACTGTGCATGTCCAGTGTTGAGAGTCACATAAAATATCATTCAGTTTGACACCGATTTCAATATATTCCGGTTCATTATGGCTGCTGAACGATTAAAGAAAAAAGGGAAAGATATAGTTGATTCTGCAGCAAGTGCATTGAACAATCACTTGAGGATTCGGAAAGCTCTTGATTTAGTAGGTCAATCATGTAATTATGATAAGCAAAAATCTTTTTGAACCATATCCAATGGATCATCTAGATAAATACTTTCGTTGAGAATAAAATACCGATGCTAAATAATATAATATTGCTTTATATAAACGGCAATCAGCGAATTTTTGCTATATTTTGAAGAAATATCACTAGATGATATAACGTAAAAAGACTAAAAGTTAACCTTTCGCAATTACAGGATAATCAGCCTGTAAAAAATTTTGATGAGAATCCACTATTTCAAAGAAAGTTGATGCCAAGAGGAGAAATCTTAGAGGCTCATGACAGACATAATAGTCTACTTTGGTACATCGAGTACGCCACAATTACTGTAGAGGTATGTCGTTCAGTGCCTTTGAATCATGATTTTTATTTGATATGCATAGTGAAATGTGTCATAATTTGCAATATAAGCTAATCGTGATTTAAATAATTTAAAAAAATTCTTAGAGTATAGCTCATGCACTGCAAAGTTCTGAAGCATGTAAATACCAATTTTGGCAATTCGAGTATATGTTACGTCAAGTCATGGCACAGGTGATTTTTTCTGTTTAAAGTGAGCCGTCAACATTTTTTTCTATTGAATTAATACGTCACAGGAGAAGAAAACAGGACGACTTAGTTCCATAAGACATATTGTCGATATGAATGGTTATGAAATCAATCCATTTACAATGATATTCGTTAGTAGTGGAACACTAGCATACTACTCCCAGCTTTTCCACTATGACAACTATCCAGAACTTGTAAGTAAAATATATACCATGATTAAATTGCATTTATCAAGCTGATTTCATGATCAATTTTATCCAAGGTAACTCCAATTGACATAGTGAACGTTGCAAAATGGATTTATGTTCCATACAACATAGCGAGGGCAATGATGCCAGCTGGCTTTTGTGACAAATTTCGACTTCATGATACTAATTTTTTAAAAGGCTTAACCGAAGATATTGATATTAATTACATACCAACCACACTCGGAGGAAAAAATAAGGTGGAATTCTTTGATTTTATTAGAGAAATGAATTATCACATTGTAAATGTCACTGCATTTAGGATATATCATGCATTGAGGCTGTTCGAATTCCACAATGTGAATACTGGGTATCGGACAGACCTGATCTATTGGACCAACTAGAAAGTTTTCAAATTCCTCCCAGGAAAAGCCGTTATATAACGCTGGAAATCATGGAGCCAAAGACGTTAAATTGGTATTTTCGAACAGATGGTGACGTCTTCTTCGGAGTATTCTACGAGGTAAATTTTGCATTTGTATTTCTCAAGCTACTCCACATATGATTAATTTTTGAGCTTCAACAAATAGCAGAATCATGCATTCATTTGAACACCTTTTTCCCTTTAGAGCATATGATTGAAGGTTTGTAATGATATTAATACTACTTGGTTGCTTGAACGGCTCGCCATCAGGCGCAGTGCAATCTTCATCTAAGAGATCCTAACGTATTCCATGCGGATCTCCATCTACTTCACGGTCCTTCTTTCATATCATTCATGTTCAATGATGGCCAATAGATCTTATTAGTAAATACACTTACACTGATATTTATGCACGTTGGTAATAAAACATCATGTTTTGATGAAAACAATGTAGTATGGAGACTACTGCCTACCAAAAATATAGAGGAAAGTTTTCCATTACAGCGGAACGTAGCAATAAATTTCATAAAACGACTAATGTCAATGTTGTCGATAATACGTACTAATAATCATTGTATATGTATCATTTATATGACTATTTAATAGATTTCAAAAACTAACTTTTAATTGGTTTTTTACGCTACGCATTTCTTCCGTGACCATCAGCAGGTTTGACGAAACTTTATTTCTACCCTTTACCTAACTCTTTTAGGAGAAGTATGACATAAGAAAGGAGTACCATTTGGATCTTGACTCACTAGAAATGGTGTATCCATGGTTGAAACTTAGTGCAAAGCTAGTTCACGAAAAGGACTTCATAAAATGTACGAAGAACGGGAGGTGAATTTGAATTACAACACATTGATGCCTTATTCTGGTACAATCCAACTTAAAAACCTCAGAAACTTAGGTTCCGATAAACTGCCCGCATATACCATAACATTGGCATAATTCAGCTGTACTGAAATAGAAATAAAATAAGGAACTATTGTGAAAATCTCAAATTTTAGAAAGAAATCGAACACTATACAGTTAATGAGTACCACCTTAACACATCTTATTGTGTTTGAGCAAGCAAGCAAATAAAGCAACAAATAAAAGCAGGGATATGACACTATCCATTTCTTAGAATTTTAAATAAAGCTAGACTACAAAACTAGCAGAAACAAATATATAGTCAGAAACAAGGAGAAAAGATGCACTTTTGATTTGACAAACTTATCAGGTAATTAATTGAAGCTAGTTATCGAAATTTAATTAACAGAAATAGAGTAAATCAATGGCGAAGAGAAAAATATGCCTTAATATTGGTCAAGGGTCAAATACCTAATGACATACTTATGAGATTCACATAGATATTCTATTCATTTCAGATACTATGTTGTGTTTTCTAATGAGCATTCGTGGTTTTCTCGTCGAACTATTGATATATACGTACACATTACCGAGATGGGAGGAAACTCAAAGCGGCTTCATTCAAATGGGACTTTGTCGCCAATAACATCTTGACATACAAAATGATCTATTGTTACGAATTTTCAAAATACGCAAACCAATATGTGCATGTTCCATTGAGCCCTAACGAAAGATGATTAAAAATTCCAATCAAAAAGAACAAACAGCTTGTTTGTTAGAACGCATAATTTTTGGTCAGCATATGAAAACATTCTCATTGCTTTACTTAATTACTACAAAGATTTGTTCTTACATTTATTTTGTATAGTGATGTGCGAGAAAAATTTTGAGAATACTTATCGCAAAGAAAATTGAGAACATTTCTTAACATTAGAAATGAGGCCTTTTATACGTAACTACCTTTTTTAGTCAACATCGACGTGAATGATTGCATAGAATAGTCTTCTGATAGAAAAATAACAAATAAATGTTTTTTACCGATCATACTGTATTGTTTTCTTAAACTTCGTTGACTCTTAGTGCAAAATTTGTGGTCATTCACTTCACACAATTATACGTAATTCAACAACAAGATAATTAACGACGTACCTGAGTGAGCGGTGGAATATTCCTCCTAATAGCAAACAGTCGTTTTCCAACAGATGTGACAATGGGTTTCGGTAGTGACCCCACTTGTTTGGCTGTTATTAGAACGGGAATAGTGCTGACAGATAATACGCGATAAAGCACTGAAATAGTTTAGGTTGAGAGTTCGGAGTGATTGAAGTAGTTCCAAAAACCAGTGCAAAATATTAAAGAATAACGAATGAGTAGAGAGATTTCCTGATCTCAAGCGAATATGTAATAACCACTATGTGAGGATAAAATGCAAAAATAATATGTACCAAACAAGTACCGAATATATTGAATGAATTAGGTTCACAGTTGCAAAGGGGTAGAATTGAAATTAATATGACAGCACAAATAAATGTATAGGCAAGTTGGTGACATGTATTTTGATCCTAACTCGGCTTAAAAAGCAGTTATTGTTAACGACTGGCGTAATTCAGAGTAGCATGAAACAGCGTTGATAAGTGCTCAGTACACTTTCGATAACAAGCCATAAACTTCAACGATATCTGCGCATCTGATACATAAGCTTCTCCCATGTGATCTGCTATCAAAGCATCCTTCAAAACTAAACAATGCAATGGCTTAATAGACTAACTATGGCAAAATTTATAGAGAATATTTGTTGGACAAATAAAAATATAATTCTTTTATTAATAGATGGCGGCTCTCTCATGCATTGAAAATCGTTAAATCCAAAGAGTGAAAGGATTACTCACTGTGAAAAATTTTTTCAAATTTTAAATTGCGCTCTTCTTTTCCGTCACTTATCTTCATGAAATCGAAGTCATCAAGAATTAGTAAACTTGGCTTGTAGATAGAAAGTTTCTTTAGTTCAGCAACAACATTCTTCTCTATGCTTTCCGATCCCATCCCTTCGAAAAAAAAAGAAAAGAGAATCACAGATATTTAACAACAAAGCTACCAACATATGATTGCCCACCGTTCCAAAAATTACAGTCAATTCGCACGGAGAACGCACAATGATTAAATGCAAGCTTGCGGGCGACACATGCCGCGATTGCTGTTTTACCACTTCCCTCATAGCCCAATAAAAGCGCATGCCCAAATCCAACATTAGACCACGAAAATTCAGCCCATTCGCATAGTTCTTCTATTAAAGCGGAGTGAACACTTGAAGAAAATATGATTAACTTATAATCAAATGAGATACTTAAGTACTACACACCCTAATTCAACACAAAAATCTTGCGAAAGAAATCCATAGTTCGCTGGCTCCGGTGCTAATGGAAGAGTTGGTACATTATTCAAAGGCTCATTCTGAAAAACAGCGAATTAGAGCAATCTCAGAACAAAACCTTGATTTAAAACCTTTAAAGTAAATGTACAACCGGATTCAGCAACAAAACAACAAACTCCGCGCCGAATACGATCACTGAAAGCAGTTTCATCATCAGGAACAAGATGAACCAGAGCGCAATACACTTAAATTAATCCCAGCATTAAAGAAGAAGTTCCAAAAAATGAGGAAGAATTGGAAAGAAAAAGCACGTAGACCTTCAACACTGTACCTCCTAAATTTAAATATAGCGAAAGGCCCTTGGGAGAAAGGAGAATGGGGTAAAAAGCCACATATCTTCCAGTGCATTTATTATATTGCGATTTCTGTTGCTATTGAGAAGCCACTCTGTTTCCTAATCAAACAAGACAAAGTGTTGGCAAATTAGACAATAGAGAAATCATAACATAAATAAAACATGTATACCATATTGAGAAGAAAGACGTTGACTCTTCTAACAAATATGGTCTGATTGTTAGTTACTGTTGTCAATAAGATCGTAGAGTACCCCAGGTAGTCTTTGTTTGGAAAAACGCAGAGGTTTTGCCTCATCTATAATCCGAATAGTCGAAGAAAAAGAATTAACCTCAGAAAAATGACATAACAGATAATACTCTTTCTCAACGTTAACTGTTCCGCAAACTAAAACGCGGCATGAGTATGTGTATTTATCAGAAAACTTAATAAATTTTATGAAACAATGTGATTGACAATTAATAACACCACAGCATTATCTTCACATTACCCTCACTTGACTACTGGTAAGCGATCCAGAAATATAACTACTCAAAATACTTCTTGGCGACACCGCAACAACATGAGCGAATTCTTGAACTGACGGATTCAGGAAATTTTCGGCTAACATTATTCCACAGGTTGTGTAATGAGAACATTCTGAAGCACAATATATCCATCAAAAAAAAACAGTAGTAAAAAAAAACACAGTAGTATCATAAGAAATAGAAATTCTTTCTAAGTAAATGAAAACCTATACCATCTCCAAGAATGTAGATTATACACGGATGCGCTAAGCTCGATGAGGACATGTTTTCCTCAACTAAAGAATTTGGCACAACACGAAAGGCTTCAGCCGAGAAAGTCAGTGGTGAGTACAAATAATTGGAAACAGTTCCAATCCTAGGAAATACATCGTTTATCTGAAAAACGGGACAAATTTATAGAACTAGAAATATTTCGTCAACACGACCGAACAACAGAAGCAAGGCAGAAATGGTAGAATATGCTAACCTGAATTTTTTTGTCAATTTCGTTTTCAGCTTTTGTTGGAGAATTTCTCAAAACATCTGGCATTAAGATATGTAATTCTGTTGATGGCATGACAAGACTCGGTTGATTTTGTAGTGGCAAGATATGCTCTGAAGTGAATAATGGTAGGGTCTCGTACATAGATAAAGCGAAATCTGAACAAACCTATGCGAAAAATAGCATAAATACTAGGCGAAACCCATAATGGAAATTTCATTCCTGTTTCTACAATACGTATTTGTTGGAGAAGTACTTCTTCAACATAGTTACTTGACCTTTCCTAAACAATATTTTTCGTCTAAAATTAAAAAAAAAGTATCAAAACCAGAAAAAACGAATTTATAAACACATTTCACCCACAAGTATTTCATAGTCGTCTGCTGATAAAGGGAGAATTTGGACGGATGTACAAATACTCGTATTAACTTGTTCAAGAATAACCTAAAAATCAACGTCTCAAGATCAAGAACTCAAGAATAGAACAGGTTCCTACCTCTTGATTGAATTTGAGCTTCGCTAAATTTGCCAATACTCTGTTGACGTAAATATGAGTAAATGGAAGTGAACCAAAAACTGGAACAAGAATCACATTCTCAGGACTTTCACATGCACGTATATGAAAATATCCTATTAGATTACTCGCTGAAACCTGAACTGTTTTTGCTCATATTTGAAAAACAGTGTTAAAAACTAAAAACAACGATAAAATCTGTACGCACTCTATCAGAAATATTTGTATTTTCACCACGCGATGTTGTATTCCATGCATAAGCAAAGCAGTTTGGAAATTCATGGAACACCAAGAATGCCGGATAACTCGATTTCCTCATAACATTTATCTTTAAATAAATTATCGGGTATTTTCAAGCTGCAAGTGCGTAATATAATATACACCAAAGCAGAGGATGACACATAACCTCAAGCGACTGCTATGACCAAATATGGACCATATGAAATATTTATACGTGCTATTAAAATGATTATTAAAAAATTTAAGAGAACGAGTTATCAAGTGAATTTTATATATTTTTTCAGCAAAAAAAAATCGATGATAGACTTTCGAATCTACTCATATAACATCAATATTGTAACACCAATACATTAACTAGTAATAGTGAATTTGTAGTTACGTTAGAGGAAGCGTGCTCCAAATAGGAAATTCATGTTTATGAGAATTAAATTCCCTGAGAGGAAGTGAAGAGACAGTGGAGGTGTGGTTGGTCGTGGAATCCAATGTGCGAGATGAGAGAGATATATCGAGGAAATTCTCGATAGAATTGTCGATATGGAGTAGATGATAGTGAAGTCAAAGGTCAAAGTCAAAATAAGGTGTTAAGTGAGTTGGAATACTTCTATAGCTTTATTCTAGCAGAGTGGTATGATAGTGAAAGGACTGATATGTGATGTTGATTTCTAGAAGTTAATTAACGATATAATCAACATTGTGATCAATGAAATGTAACCATTTGCTGGGTGAAATATGTATGCTTTCCAGATATAACGACAGAGGTAGTTTCAAAAAAATCAGTAAGGTCATTAGTTGTAAAATTTCCATTTGTTCTCCTGCAGATGCTGCTCCATAGCAAGAATGTAAAGAACTATAAGTAATGTCAGGTCTATCAGATATGTATTGTTGTCTAAATTAGTTTACACAAAATGTAGCGAGTCTACTCAGCGATGAGGTCGCGCGTTACCTCGAAGACGTGTGACATCGAGTACTTCTGAACGCTTCTCTCGTACTGTCATACTTGAATTAGATATAGGTCTGATTTACAGTGATGATCAACTCGAGAAAGTCTCGCCTGTGCGGTCGCAGCAGAGGGCTTTTGCAAGCGGGATACGTGCGCGGAGCAATCGTGGCTGGTCAGTGTGCATTAAGTACTTATTGAGACATTGTTGTAAACTAGCCCATTTTATTCAGATGCCGAGTTATGGTGCAAAGGTCATGTCTTTCTGTGCGACCAAAATTACTCTTATACCGAACATTGTGAAATTGAATTCCATAGCCGGTATCGCCTTCCTCGAAGCGCTTAAATTAGTGGCTAACGATTTGATCGGTAGTAGTGCCTGGCCTCAAAAAATTGTTGATCTTCTTGAAGGTTTTCCTTACACCAATGAATAACTTAGATTTGCAGAACGTAATCTAACGTAACTATCG
>KN716493.1:0-16522 GCA_000816705.1 Dictyocaulus viviparus | reverse complement strand
AGGTTTTACCCGTTTAACTACCTAACTAGTAATAACTTAGATTTGTCAGACGTAATCTAACGTAACTATCGCTCGTCTCGATTCTAGGTCAACTTAATGCATGTCGTGTTTCTTTATACTTCCTTGATGAAGATATTGGATTACTCTCTAATATGTCACAGCTTTTTTGATCACAAATAGATTTCGAAATTACAAAATGTGAACAACCGCGAAGAAATGGGAAAATGTATAGCGCTCTAAATTATGTCCTCCGACTCACTCAGATGCGCTTTCTTCTTATTGGACATTCTGTTCTTTGCACACACGTCAAATTTTAATTATTGTCCACAGAGGCGCGTACTTCGTTATGTGTTCTGGGTTGTCTCAATTCAAGTTTTTTTTTGGAAGTCCTGTTCTAAGTTATGGGGATTTTGGCCTGTAATTTGTTTGTTTTTATTGGTATTGCATTGTACTAGCCAGTATTTACTACTATGAGTATAGTACAGTTTTTAAATTCCAGGGTTTTCTATTGGGATTTGGCTTTTCTAAGCGTGCAAGTGTCACACAGTATTGTTTATGTTGTATTTTCAATAGGAAACAAGTTTATTCTGTTGCGAAGAAGTAAGTGAAAGGTCTCTTTTTAAAAAAAAAGTGCTTATCTTTTTTTCACATAGATGTTAAGGTGCGCATATTTTATAAGGCATAGAAGCACTCTCTTTGCCATAGAAGCGTTTTCATCCATTCTCAACAATTCTAAGACACCCTGGTGAGTTCGCAGATTTAATAAAACTATAGCACATCAGCTTTACTACAATTTTTTCATAACGAAGTTTTTTCTAGTTTGGTCTCTTTTTGTCGTGTATTAGTCGATATTCTTCATTTTAAAAACTGCGTTCTTCCGTAAATATCTATATCTACCTGCATATCTAACAGTGTTTTTCTTTGATATCATTACGTGATAGGATTTGGTCAGTCTTGTTTTTAAAACTCAATGTGTGGCCAACAGTTAGTTTTTTGATATCGTCATCATAGAACATTCCATGCACACTTTTCTTGAACAATACTTTTCAATAGACGTTTATAAAATTTTTAAGAATTGCTGTACATATATTTGTTGCTTAGGACTGTTGTATCTAATGTTGTTGGTTTGTGCGTATTTCAGAAATTTCAGGTTCGTCCAGAACGCGTGTGCAGGCCTATTCGTACAGGCGTATTCACCTTGTCATGGCATCGTGTTTGTAACGACAGGCCATTTGTGTAAGGTGAGCTCGATGTTTTACCATAAATTTTGAAAAAAAAATCTTAATGCTTTTATGGCATTGGACAACTTTGTCCTTATTCCCTCTCGAACGAGTATCGGTGATTTTCATATTTGCAGCAGCAGGTTGCGTAAGATTAGAATCATGTCCAAGTTTTCTTAAGAGCAAGGTCTATTTCAAATTCATGTGATTAAATTTTATGCTCAGCATAGAATTTATAGTTAAGGAAAGACTTATTTAGCTGATATATCCAAGATGGAAAAATATTTTTTTCTGGAGAAGTGCTGTCATTTATTGTTGTGTCTTATCGTTGTTATTGTTTTGGCCTATACTTTATTTTAAAGTCATAGAAACGCTTAACGTATCGCTAGAACTCAGTCATTATTTTACAGCTGTTTTAGGTTTGTTTTAATAAAGTTTTTTTTAGTTATTCGGAGGACAACTGAGTAGCATTGTTGTCCCATTTTTGGTGTATAAATAAGCATTCTGATTACTTTGCTAACAGTTTCTCCTATTATCACATAGTTATATTTTCATCGTATAAGGCGAGTAATTTAGGAACACAAAAAACCGAAGTAGATTTGGGAAACTTATGAGAATAGCTATTTAATTCAAAGAGAGTTACAACAGATTTTTATTAATTACTTTACTCCGTTGTTTTAAGAATAAAAGTCTTGAATATGAAAGGATTAACCTGGTATCTCCTTGTTGTTATTATTCTCCGATTTCCCAATTTTTTTGTGGCGATTTGTGCTTTTTGTTCGGCGAGATTCGTGCAGATGTAGAATTTTTGCGAATTCAATTTTTTTCCATATACATTATGCGTATGTGATTTTCAACCTATTTTTCTGCATTTAGCTGCAATTATTCAATGCAGTGAAAATGTTGAACAACCGTAGAGGTAGAGGTACTGCCTCGAGCGTAAGCGGTTTCTAGTTCAACTTCTTACCAAAGTAGGGTAGAAATTCCGTTCAATAAACTGACATTGGACTCATCTACGAGTATTTAGATTACTTATTATGCATCGATTTTCATCGTTACGCGGTCCATTTTAGGCAAATCATGTTTGTAGTTATAGTAATACAGGTAAATGCATAGAGCGTTTTGTTCTGAAAATTTGTAAGGGTAAGTACTTCAAATTTGATTTTTCAGATTACAGGGATTGCAAACACCTATTAATTTTGATATTTCATCTTTCCATTTATTTTTTATAAAAGGGATTATTTCTCATCTTCACATTATAGCAATTTATATATTAATGTACATTCATATCACTTTTTCGAAAATATTTTATCAAGATATATTTTTAAAATAACGTCCAAATGTAATGATGGAAACAGTTATCTTTTTTTTTGGTCACTACTAAGCTAAATGGGTTTGTGCATAGAACTGGGAAAGAATAGGTTGCGTCATTTTTTACGTGCTTTTTAGTTCCATATGTAGAATCCAATATGCTTTTACACTTATGTTGTACTATGGGATGTGATAGAAGTTCCAAGATAAGAGAATCACCTTTACCTTAATTCTATGCTTTCAAATTCTTAAATCATTTGTAAATAGTGCAGCTTTATTTCCAGTTCTGTGTTAGACAAAGTTTTTCACCAAACCTACTCTGCATGCTTTTAGCTAACAGTTAAATCATGCGGTATACTGATTCATACGTACCTGTGATGCATCGTCGTAAAGTGAGAAAGAAGAGTGTTCGTCCATGTGGTCAGGGCTCTAGTAAATTAAATTCAAGAAAGGATGATCAGGGACGTGCTGAACGCGCGAAGAAGGTGTGTTCTTAATTCTCTTCCACAACAATATTTCTTCATGTCTTTTTTTTTTCTGACGCTATCATGTTAGTAATATAGGTACGTAACGATATTTATGGGTTCACAATTTGTTTGACGTCGTTGCTATTCTTCTATTGTGACTTTAATTGAGAAGTGTCTTACTTCAAGAACTATGTTTGCTAGCCAATAATTTTTATATCTTTGCTCACAAGATCCCTGATTTTGAAATAAAAAATAGTTGAGCGTGGCGGGGATTGTAAAGTATGGCTCGGTGGGCGGATACACGCGGCTGTTTATTGCGAGAACTATAGCTTTCGGCTTACCAGCGTTGCTCGCTGGAAGGCTATTGCTTTAACATTGTCGTCAGCTTTCTTCTATTTTTCTCGTCGGTGTTCTACATATATGTTGCTTAGCACTTACATTTTTCGAAAAGTTCTGAACTGTCCCGTAGCATTGCTATTGTGTTGTTCATTTGCTCACCGGTCACACTATTACGTCACAATTCTTCAATTTGTTGAGGCACTACAGGAATAATCTCTTTGTTTACTATCTGATCTTCTAAATTTTCGAGGCATTTGATCATCCTTGTTGTCATATTTTCGAACAGGATCTCAAGTAGTTGTTGCACGTGATATGCCGAAGAAGTCAAAAGAGACGTCATTTGTATTGAAACGCGTGCCTATAGTCATCATCCCTCGAAAACGGAAATATAAGAACTACGTATCACGACGAAGAAACACTCATCTGCTGGCCAGTCTTCGCAAATGTGCATCGGACCCTCATATATATCGCAGTTTCAACCAATGGGAAGGTCTGTGGCGAGAGTTTTCTATATCCGATAAAGTCGCATCTCCATCAGTGTTCGACGAGCCGCAATTGGCTGGCCGAGAAAGTATAATTCCAGCATCTAGTCCTACGTCCAATATGGTTGTTACGTCGCTACCTCAAAAATCTCCGTTCAGCAAACATCTTTCCGAAAAGGTTCCAGAATTGAACAAAAATGAAGTAAACAGGACCAGCTTTCATATTCCGTTTCTTCCGGGAAAAATGTTTCCAAAAGATGAAACTCGACCATGTAACGTGCTGCAGGAATCATCGTCAAAGATTATTACTGCCGGTGTTGTAACGAGAAAAAAACACTATATTGCTCCTGTTTCGAAAGGTGAAACAGGTGATTCTAAAAATGTATTACTTTGGCAAGGTGACTGCTGTAAAAAGGTTTCATCATCTACATTATGTGGCGGACATGAGAGTTCAGGTACTCAAGAGATGCGTTTTGCACTCCAGAAATCTGCTGCGCCTTCCCCAGCTAGTTTTCCAAAAACTTTAGAATCTTTGCAACAATGCACAACTCCTGGTAATGCTTTAGGTAGAGATGCAAATTTGGTCACCGGTGAAGTCTCAGAAGAGCAGAAAAACTTTTTATCAACATCGGCTCCAAAAGCTCTCAGAAAAGCATACGGCTCAAAAAGTGGAACAACTATATGTGCCATTGGCTCTCCATTAAATATCCCGTCGACAAGTAATATCAATGTTGAGGATCAGCGAGTTATTGAGAAAAAGTTATCAAATCGTAAAAGGAAAGATTTGATTAAAGAGGGTGTTGTTTTTCCAGTATTATCGAAATGTCAAATGGATGTAGGTGAGAAATCGAGTCAAGCTGACGAACAAAAGGCAAAGAAAACTGTAAATGCGGTAGCAGCAGCTTTTTCGACACAGTCGGTTTCTGTAGAAGTATCTGAAAGCATGAAAATTGAAGAGAAAAAGGAAGATGATAAAACCATGCAGCAGCGTCCATCAAAAGCCACGGGTTTAGCAACCGCTAACCTGCTTGCTCAACTTCAGTTGCCACCTACAGTTTCAGCAAAAGTGGATAAAATTATTGCATCTGGACAAAAGTCAAGACTGCAGAATTTTAATGATCAGGTCTGCATAACTGGGTTGATGTTACATATTTTACTATGACTTTTTTAGAGAGCTCGAATGAAAGCTCATCTCGATCGGCAAGCAGCTGGTGTATTACCTGACGATGATGATGGTCATCTCATTTTCAAGAAAAACGACGTTCTTCATGGTCGATGTTTGTTATTTCCTTCTTTGTTGTTTATATCTATTTCCTCTGTAGATATTTAAAACTATCAGTTTAAATTTACTTTTATTAGATAATAAAAATCTATCTGGCGAGAAGCTTGTAATTTTAACACAGTTTTATGTATTTGAACCGATTACCGAATGATTTGCAACGTGTCGATGTATTGAACTAGAAGGAATATACTTTGAAAAATAAAATGTCACCGTCAATTTCCTGCACGATAGCGATTGTTAACACACTTTGAAACATCTCAGCGGGTGCGGTTTACAATAGGAAATTTGTTTTTGTAAGAAACTTAGCATGGAATCAAGTGATTCGGGGCCATCAGATTGCGTAGAACCCGTGTGTTGGTTTGACGTTAGGAACAAGTGTTGCTAATCAGCACTGTATACAGTCGATTTAGAAAATTTTGTAACAGATTCTGTATGCCGCATGAAATATTGAAGGCATTATTTCTGAGCTTTCGAGATTCCTTCTTCGCAAATTATGTGTTTGTTTTCCATGATAACCATCTAATAAGATGTTTTCCTATCAAAGTCTCATTAGCACTTGCTTATGATGTTTTTTAGGGGAACTCCGCGAAGAACTTGGAGAAGGTACCTTTGGCCGCGTTGTTAAGGCTTACGACAAACAGGTTTGTTGCTTTACCAAGGATAAATTTCCCCACAAATAGAGTCGGAATGAAACAGTTTCAGAAGGAAAAAATGAGGGCGGTGAAGATTGTACGGAACGTTCATAAATATCGCGATGCCGCTTACTTAGAGATCAAAGTACTAACAAAATTAAAACAGTTGGATCCGAATGGCGTTCAGTGAGTTGTGGTTCCCGTCTATTTCTATGTTTTGGTGTAGCTACGTCAACAGTCTGCCAAGCGTATTACTAATAATGTGAAATAGAAAATTGATTGTTGTGTTGTGAACTTGTGGTGCATTTGCAGCACAGCGAGGCGGTATTGATTCCAGGAAGGTCTTATCGTTGTAAACCGAACCGATTCGTACACAGCGCAAACTCATGCGACAAAAGCATCTATTGCTCATTTAGATGATTTAGATGAAGAGTGTTATTTTGAGATGCGTTAGAAAAGTGAAAGTAGTTACATGTAAAAACCTCGAAGTGTTAGGAAAAATCCTTTTATTATATTAAATATCATTTTTTAAATCCTACTAATATTTTCGACCGTCTGATAGAGAAACGATTGCACAAATTCAGCGTCAGTTTCGCGATTTAAAATCATTTTTGATAGTGTTGTATACATTTTTATCCCGCATTTCTAATTCTTAATAGAAATGTCTCTAAGTTTGAAAAAAATTATGCACTGCGCTGTTTATATGAATTCCATAGAAAAACTATCGATGGTCAGTTATGTTATCAGTTATGAATTTTGCTGCAAGATTTCGGAACAAATATCTGGAAACGATACTTTCAAAAACGAATTGTTTGCGTTATTGGTCACTTTTGTCTATGTTGATATATAGGACGGAATATGGATCAGATTTCTTGTTATTACATTCTCTCGATATTAAATGGGTTTTATTTTTGGGATTTTTTGGTTCTTTTTCATTGTTTGAAAAATTTTTAGTTTAAAGATATTTTCATATTCTTGAATGCTATTTATGTATAGAATCACATTGCTAGTCCTTTTGAAGATCTATAGTTTTCGTCATATCAATACGGTGTTTTTTCAGCGCAAGTATTATGATTTGGTAGCTTTACTCCGAAAAATCGGAAGATGGATGAAAATGGTTTAGCGGTCCTTTCTCCTAGTTTCAAACTTGCTTACGTTTCTTAGTATTTGAAATTTTATAGGTGTTGTTCTCGGCTAGAAGCAAGATATGAACCTCTCATTTAATTGTGTACATATAAAACGTGTTTTTGAATCGTCACTGCTTTGTTGTTCGTTTGTTTATAACGAATCACACTTCCATATCGTCTTTCTCTTTAAAAACAAATGAGATTTTTGTATCGTGAACATAGTTTTTGACGTTGCATATGTCATAGGTCGCAGTTGAAATGTAAATCCATTGAATTATGAAGCTACAAGGTTAGATCTGAGAAACTTAAACTTGAAATATTGGTATGAGTTGGTATCGTTCATTCACATTTAGGATCCAATTATTCTTATGTTTAAGATTTTTGTACAAACCAACACGCGTGGTTTTTCAATGACTAGCTTTTGCTTGCATTGCTGACAACGCATGGTGTTAGCATTTTAATAACAAATCTTGGTCATAGTAACAATACCTTTTTTTTGCTTTAAATTGTAGAATTTCACATCAACGTGATATCTGTTGTTTTGACAATGATTTTTCTTAACTTACTAACCCAGTGACAGCATTACTAGTTTTACCAGCTATGTTTGTTACCTACTGAATGAAGTTTGCAAAATAAATTTTATTTCGCTGTGCTAGATATACTGAATTCGGAACAGAAAAGCTGTTGAAAAGCGGGATTTCTCTGCTGCAGAAGTCTACAATTTGATCTTTGCTATTTAATTTATTTCGACGAGTATCCGGTTCTTCTGGCAATTTCTCTGGCGAGCAAGGTCTTACATGAGCTGAAATTTTTGTTTTGGTGTTCCAAAATTAATTTGTCTGTCTTAGATCGTTTTTTTTCGCAGGTGTAATTAATGATGTAATCATTAGCTAAAATGAGCAAAATTTAGTCTTCTTACTTATTACTAGGGTTGTGTTTTGAAAAGTTATGCTTCATGCTTTACAGAAACACCATGGTCAAGTACCTAACTCTTTGTTTCTGTGTTTGATAACACTTTTATCACCTTATTAATTACTACGTGTACGTTTGAACGCAGTTTAATGTTGATGCTAATTTAAAGTAGCACAGTTTCTTGACTACTAAGTCTTTTTCGTAACTTTTCGCGCACTAAATCAAATTTGTTCGATCCTTGCTCAAAAATATTTGAACTTTAACATCTTATAGTTTTTTTCCATCAGTATTTCTATTCGGATGCCTTTTTGAATTGAATGAATTACTATAATTTGCTGAATTGTTCGATGTCCCGATACACAACAAATTTATTATGAAATTCGACAAACATCGGAATTACTAAATTTGGTTTTTTGGTACTTTGTTCACGGCAAGTTTTTACATTATTTGTTTAATAGTCATTGTTTACATTTTCACCAATTTACACTTATTCGCCCATTTTTTTTCCATTTCATTTGAGTGTAGCGCGGTAAAAGGAGGAGCCAAGTGATAGGCAGGTTCGGTTTCTTATAATCTCGAGTCAGTGTATATAGTACAAGTTATCAAACACTTCCACAATATCAAAGAAAACGAATGTGGCTTGTGATGCATTTTCACACAGATTGATTATGACAATGCTCGTCCTTATTCTTCTATTTATTTCATTTTCATTATATAGCCAAGGTTATCTTCATTTCAGCAAAATTATACAATTGGTTGAACATTTCGACTATCATGGTCATTGTTGTCTAGTTTTCAAACTTTATGGCTTGAGCGTCTTTGACTTTCAGGTTAGTCCCATAATCTATTTATAATTGCGCATAAATCATGCATGCATTGATATTCACTGTTACTTGTGTTTTTTTGTTCAGAGGAAATATAATTTCCGACCGTACCATATTGAGGATACGAGGCACATAATGTATCAGATTTGCTATGCTGTTAAGTTTTTGCATGACAATAAACTAACGCATACCGACCTCAAGCCGGAAAACGTTTTATTTGTTTGTGATGATTGTTATACAGAAAAAGTGGGAAATATGGTCAGTCTCTATTTAATTGTCCGAATAATGGACATTTTGCACTTATGGTTACTAAGTTTTCATCTAGACATTTCATCGACCAAAAAATACCAATGTTCGTCTCATTGATTTGGGTTCTGCAACCTTTAATAATGAACATCATTCTGCTATAATTTCAACCCGTCATTATCGTGCTCCAGAAGTCATTCTTGGTGCGTAAATAGTTATGCTAGCATTAATGATTTTTGCAAGCTTTTCCTCATTCATGTTTTCTGATGGTCGATGTTGAAATTCCAGACCTTGGATGGTGGCAACCATGTGATACGTGGTCACTCGGATGTATTTTATATGAGCTTCATCGTGGGGCGACCCTTTTTCGTACTCATAGCAATCGGGAACATCTTGCAATGATGGAACGAGTATGCGGTCACATACCATTGCGAATGATTCGTAAAACAAGGTTCTGTTTTACTTGAGAATTTGAAATTGAAATTTTGTTTTTATATTTAAGTTTGAAATTTGCACCTATGGTCATACTTCTTTTTGACTGATTTTCAAGGCTTTATTTTACCTAACCGATATATATATATATATATATATATATATATATATATATTTGCAAATATTTTATTATTTTTGCAATATTGCAACAGACTTTTGTAATTTTGATATTTGTCAATACGTTTGTTTATAGAACCAGGTATTTTCACAATGACGTGCTGGATATGACAGGAACGGACGAGAGTTTTATACGTGACACTTGTGCAAACCTTGTGGTAATTAGTTTGTCAAACAAGTTGGTTTTTAATAGCTTTCTATGCAGTAGTTTGTTTCATTTTAGCGGAAAATCGAAGATTCCGACACTGAGGAACGCGAACTTTTTGAACTCATGCATAGTATGATGCAGTTTGAGCCTGCTGCTCGTATTTCAATGGCTGATGCACTACAGAGTTCTTTTTTCAGTCGTCTTCCTGAGTGTAAAAAGTATGTGTCGAAATTCTGTTCTGCGAGAATCACATTGCTTGCTTCATACGACTTGCGATATTTTTTGCGTTAAAGTAAAACGATCTCTTTCATTACTTCACTGTTTCAGGGTGCCTGGGCTTCATCCTCCTAATCCTATTAGAAGACCTGGCATCATGGACCCATTACATCGTGGTAGTCGTGGTCGTACTATTGATTTGACCGAAGAAGAAGAAGCGGATTGAAAATCCGTTTTTTTTTCGATTCGACTACCTCCACTTTTATTTTCAGTCAGACAGTTCTTAAAATCAGGGTAACTATTGTTTTACATTGTATCTAAGATATTGAACGAATTTATTTTATAGTTTCATCATCAATCCGGGTTATTTTTACTATGTTCCTTTTACTTTTCTATGGGTGGTACGCCATCACCATACATTAGTGCTGATATGATTGTTTGCAGTAATTAAAAATCAGCTTGTTATATCGATTTTAAATATCTTCTATTCAATCTGTGTATATTTTCTTCGTTGTTAGCCAAGACTACACTGTAACTACCTTGTTGGCTCTTAGAATGTAAATACACTTATTCCGATTTATTCAGTTTAATACTCAGTCTTGAAATAGCTTATATTGGTTGTTAAATCTGCGAGTTTTATATTTGGATAAATCAAGGAATTCTGCTCTTTCCTGTTATGATTCCTACATTGACGTCTTCACACATAAAGTAATAATATTCTCTTAATTTTTTTCACAATGGACATATACAAGTCTGGACTTGACTAAGATTTAGATAATCTCTTTTTGTCATTCTTTATGTGTGGTAAGGTTGTCATGATCAAGAGTATTTCCCATATATTTCATCCAACGTCTTCATGTTATTTCTCTGCCACTATCATATTTATGTAAAAAAAGATTATTTTATTACATCTCAAGGTGTCTATAGATTTTCGTAACCTGTGTAGATCAAAATAGTTGTAGAAAAAGGGTATTCAATTGATGTCTTGTGTGATTGACAAGCTATTCATTATTGATAAGATTGATGTTCGTTGGCTATCGTATATTGAGTGGGACACATAGTGCATCTTTCAAATTGCTTTTTAGCAATTATTATGTAATGCTTTTGGTCATATCAATGCATTGGTGTTAGTGAGAATGCCAATGGACTCTTTCAGTACTCATAATAGTCGAGCTTTGTTTACAGTTCTTCTTTTAATATGAACGTGAAAACGAAGTACTCTACAGTTACTTTATTTACTAATTGAGGAGTCCTAGTTGATACTCTCACAGAACGAACGGTTCAGGTGTGCATTGTACTGTGGTATTAAAAAAAACGACATTCAGCCGTTATTGAAGAGCATTATGGGCGAGACAATAAATTGTACATTGGTGCCAAACACTTTACACTAAATCATGATTGGTTAGCTCGTAATACACTATTAGAGGGAGGTTTTAATTAGTGGCTTATTTAATCGAAACATTTCCGATGTACTTTGATCGGTCAGATCGAATATAACTATGAATACTGGTTCTCATAAAAATATGAATATAAATAACTTAACTCGTTGTACAATTACTTTAGTAGATCAAGTGAGTTTGCCTTTCTGTTTAAAAGTAGCCCGCTGATGCTTGACAACACACAAGACCAAGATTACTACTCTCTGACGCCAAAACGGAACACTTACCTCTTCCAGAAAGGCGATGGAGAAAATCATCTACGATTACTATTTGAGTCTGCGATAGCCACACTCGTTTGCCTCCATGTAATGAGAGGAAAAACGATTATATCTTTCCGAACGTTTCTTCTTTCGGAATCCGACAAGCAATTTCGTCGGTAAGAAATTGTACAGCTGCCGGGCCAGACAGGATTAGAGAAGAACATTTTAAAAATCCACCGCCAGTTCTCATTGAAACACTGAATACACACGCTACCTTTCCGCAAGTAAAGTTCCACATCAATGAAAATCGAACAGGACTGTGTTGCTGGACAAAAGTGAATCTGTCACAACATTGGTAATTATGGCACCTCCTGCCTGTTGTCAGTCGTCTATAAACTTTTCACACGAGCCATACTAAACAGGATTGATATGTAGTTAGCAACTATACTTCGTTATGGAGGATGTATGCTACATTGCTGTTCTACTGAATTCTTCATATCGGTTTTGATAGTGTGCTGCTAATCGATTTTTTTTTGAATGGTAAATAAAAAACAATCTACATCGATTTCTTTATTCCAGCTATATCATTGTTTTTTATATATGACATCAAAAAATTGTAGACGAGTGACACAACATTCACATAAACAACTCGAATTGATGGAGGCAAAAACCAGAACGACACAAATTGAGCTGGCGGCCAAATCAATATATCTACCTGAAAATCAAAAAAAAAAGAACTACTGAAATTGACTGTCTATGATGAAAATAAAGCTGGCAAAAACTTTTAAGAAAGAAACGGAACCGTGAAGATATGCCACATTTTTTGGCGGTACTCCCGTAGGGCATTGGAAAATGGCGATCCTTCGAGTAGACCACCGACTGCAATGATAAAAATGTTCCTCAAGTTTGTTGTTGCACTTCTTCATTTATTATTTTTTTTCAGCAATTTTCTCATCAAAAAAGCTTATAGAACATTCAAGAAATTGATATCAGTAGATAATTCTTGTAGTAAAACATTTTCATTTGTATAATTTTTACAGAAAAAAAACAAGCACATCTTTTGAGGTTCATAATTTCAGAGACACTGAAAGATTTTATGAGTTCACGTGAGTGAATGATTTAAAATAATGGTGGACTGATAGATCCAAGTATTTCTCTCGTACCTGTGATAAATGTACATGAGAAGAATGGCATGGAAGCGGCGTCACAACAAAGCTTTTTCACTACAACTTTTCGCCGTCCACCTTTAAATGACCTCGAATCCAGGATACGATAGAAGTAGTGGAGCATTGGACCAATGACGATTCCGATAGCTGCCATCCTTGCTAAACTATTCAAATAAACTTGTGTTGGTGCATCAGAGCACATTTTTGGCTTCTACAGAGCTGTTATTCATTTTAATCGCCTGAGATTCTAAGCTTTACAATTGACTCCACATCATCAGGAATGTTAGACTTTCGTTATTGACGCTGACAACGGATATCACTGATCATTTTTTAGAAGACTTCCGAAATCTCAGCTACATTATTTGACACTGTGTTGTTTTATTGCCCTTTTTGTTACATATTAATTTCAAATGTTGTTAATCCTAATATGTTGCAAACACATTGAATTAGATCAAGATCGCGCAGAGTTATAGAATTTAGTCAGATGGAGGTTAACGGACGGTGTGAGTAGCCTCGGCAGCTTTATTATTGATGAGAAAGTCACCACGATGTGTTATCAGCTTGTTATCAGATAAGCTGGTCTTCATCTGTAAGCGACAAGAAGATGACTCCTATTTCACTCATACACCAAGTGGAAATCCTCATGATTTCCCAATGGAATAAATTCATCTAATCTATCTAATTAACTCTGGAATATTCACTTAAGAAGAAATGCCACTGTTTTAATTTCACTCTATTCGTTCGATTATCCTCTACCACTTTACAAAATGAATATTGAAAGTGATATTTCTGCCGAACACCAATCAATACAATCAATACTGATTTTTCCAAAAACACTTATAATTAATATATTTTTCAAAGGAAGAATTCAATGAAACGTCCACTATTTAGAATTAATCTTAAGATCTGGAGGAATTTCCTCTGTGTCACCCTTTCCTACCAAAATTGTTCGATGCCCTTTCACCTCAATATGGAATACCGTTGCTCATCGACAGAGTTGAGCTTGCACAAGTGAAACTTGGGCAAACAGAGTGAAAAAAAAGGAGTAAACAACAACATAAACAATAAAGTGATTAAGCAATATTAGCTCGTATTTATTCTCCATGAAATATCTTAATTATTAATCAGACGTCGCAAAATGCAGCACGGTATATCAACTCATTTTAAATCCTGGAAAGAATGAATAAATAACTAGTTGAGGAAATATATTATGATTTAACCTCACCTGTTCGTGTATAATCCCAACCTTTTCGTTTAATATCGCCATTAAATAATTGTTGCATCACGTCAGCTGTGCCGATTTGAGCACAGCTGATTACAGTATTCGTTACCAGTAAATGCTTTGAAAAACGCCCTAATTTCTGAATATCTGTTAAAATTTATATCATTGAATTATTTGTAGAAGATGAGGAAAATTTACTCTGATGAGTTTCATTGCAGATTAATATTAGACACAAGGAGAATAGGTAACGTTGTTAAGGTGAAAACTTGATGAGTTACTGATCTTTCTGTAACAATTGTACCTGAAATCTAACAAGAAAGAGTCAATTTGTTAAATTATATTTTATGACTTAAAAGCTTAAGGATAATGTTAGGCATTTGTTTTGTTCTATTGTACATACCTCAAAACGGAGATAGAATATGCTTATATGAGGGTAATGATTTAGACGAAGTAAAAACGGAGATTTCTCTGGATGTAAATGGATTTGAGAAAGCTCAACGTTGATAACAAATTACTATATTAATTTAATAAAAGAATTTCGAGAGCTATGAGGAAAAAAAAAGCCTTTTTTGTAGGTTTTCGGTATTTCTTAGGCTATATACCTCACAATTATTGCCTATAGCTATACCTAACTATTGCTATTGCTGGAAAAATCTGACTAGCAGAACAACTCAGGGTTCAAATAGTCTATTGAGTGAGTTAAATATACCTCAATGCCAAAGAAATACTCAACTCATTCGTTGTACATTAATAATTCGCCGAAGCAATGAATTCATAGAGTTTTTCTGCAACATTGTAAAGAAAAAGTCAAATGCAAATGGAGTGAGGGAAATGTTCATGAAATAGCAATAATTCCATTAACTGTCAATATTTCATTGACGGATTCAAATATTTGGAATGATTTGATCTTCAATCTCCTTGGTAGAAAATTTATTTTCTAGCAAAAGTGATGAGTGATAATGATATAAATCCAGAGGATTCGAGTTTTGTAACGAACTCAAAGAGAGTGACATGTTACTCATAAGGATAGTGTGAGAAAAATGCATTTATACAAAATAAAGTAGCACCGGATATTTCTTAACCCTAAGAATGGATTGATATTAGGAGGTTCAGCAATGGAGTCACAATTTAGTAGAGATAAAGATTAAAGCTGGCCCTTAATTCTTTGTGATCGAATACTCAGAATGACGAAAAAAAAAGTGATCATAATTCTGTAGAAAGAATAAGACTGCAATAAATTACGTCAAACATGGCACTGCTATAAAACAGCTATTGCAAAAGCTTCACATTATCAGGAAAAAAAAAAGCGATGGAGGACTAAGCCATCACTCTGAAATAGTCATTAACGTCCTCATTTAAGAGTTAAAGCAGTATGACTTGAAAGGGTACGTTTAACAATGCGATGAAATCTACATTATACAAATATAAATATATTATTTTTATAATGTTATTGATTTTATCATTAAAAATTAAGCTGTTCGTAGTTTTTTTTTCTATTAAAAAAAAAGGCAGTACTTGTTAAAAGTGATCGTTTTTTGTTTTGGCATGTTAAGCAATGAAAAATGTTGGAGCAATTGAAGGATAAATTTGACCACTGAGTGAAATACCTCTCTTTTTTTTGCTATTGTTTGTCGACTCGATGATTTACAAGAAGTTGAAGGATCGTCAATGGTCGTTTTGTTTACCAACAATTGTTTAATAGATTAAATATTAAAATGCTTATTCACATCTAGTGAATTGATAGTCGGATGTAAACAATTCGAAAATTAAGACATTCAGCTGCAGTTAAGACCTCACTAGGACGGTCAAGTAAAAATTTAAAGCACTTCTAATTTCTGATGATACAAAATTCAAATGAGACAACGTGAGTCTCATTGTTCATCGCTATGGATCAAATATGAGTTGAATTAATTTGATCATTTATGAAATCAAACACTCATCATACCCTTAGGTATTCACATTGATTGAATAATACGGTCCGTTTACCGTAATTTTTAAGTGAATATTCTCATGATCTACGGTAATGCATTGATCTCTATTGAAGTGATTTCAGAACTTCTGCTTTTCATGAAAACTGAATAAGCTTTCATTGATTCAAAAGAAAAAATGATGTGTTCTTGATATTCTCTCGATTTTACCTCTTAAGAATTTCTACCTCAGATTTTTTGCTGTTGATCTATTTTTATTGAAATACTGAAACACTGTTAAATGTGTAAGAAGAACTCATCTCAGTATTACTGTGATTTTTATTCTATGAAATTGGTGAAAAAATAATCACGGCATTTATCACTTTTAACCATGCGCGAACTGTAATTTATTTTGCACCAAAATATACAATGTATACCTCTAAGGTCATTTTCACTCATAAACCTCTTATTTTTTAATTGAAAATATTCTCGATTTGAGCTATAAATATTAATATTAGTGTCTTTTAAAGCTTAAAAGTATTTCTAGAACAATAGCATAAATTATGAATTTAGGTTAAAAAGTTGTTTATAGAATATCTGATGATTTCCCTCATGATCCTCATGAGTCAACAGAACGCAACGCAACCAAATCCTCACCGGTTTTTCTGACCTACTTGCGATACAAATCCACTGCCATTCTGATAGCCATTTATGTACACGATTTAATTTCATTTCAATTTTTAGGATTTTCTTATTATATGATCTTTTTAAAT
>KN716492.1:104666-118458 GCA_000816705.1 Dictyocaulus viviparus | reverse complement strand
TATACCATATATATATATATATATATGTATTTATATATATATATATATATTTATATGTATATACATGTGTATCTATATATGTATAAATACATATATACTTATTTTGCTATTTTCTTTTGAAGTAAAAAAATCCGCTGACGAGAAAATCACGTCACCCAAATCAGAATTCCTTATGGCCATTACCACTACCCAAGATTCTAATGAAAGTTAGAAAACCATATATTTACATAACTTCAAAAGTAAGAAATAGGTGACAAAAATAGGTAATATTATTACTACTTTCAAAAGTGCTAAGCAGCAGAAACATTTTATTTTCATGCATTGCGAGCACATTCAAAACGTACACACCAGCAAAATTTGTTTTCAATGATTTCAATGGATGTTTTAAAACGTATTTAGAAGCTTTATCATCACATTATAGAATGTATAAAAAATACGCAATACTAATACATCATTTCTGGGGTGGGGGCCGTAGTTAGAGTTCCACGTTTACACGCAGACTCCAATCAGTTCGCGACAGCTCCTAATGCCTACTCAGCCCGTTACCACTCCGAAGTCGGTGAATTGGTACCAGAGAAATCTGAGTAAGATATCTAGCACTGACTAGAGAACAAGACATCAACTTAAGTTACTGTATAGACCAAGCTCGCATTCAACCACCTCCACTATATTCCATGAAGAATGCGTAGGCGTATCCCACCACGGGGATAATTCATCTCATTTCTTACTGGTTTGTCCTGCATACTTTTGAAGGTTTCAAATCAAACTATTCAAATCTTTATATTCAAAACAAAAATATCCATATAAACTTACGCCAGCAATAGTTGAGCAGTCGCCACTACTTGTATCATGTCTATTTGGAAAATTGCTTGAACTAAGCGATTCACTTGGTGGACGGAACGCCAACCGACGACGTGAAATAGGTTCAACTATATGACTCGATAAGTTGAGTTCATCTGTTGCAATAACGTTCTCCTCTTCAGTGTGACCAGATTGAGTCGTCATACTTGGGGCGCTACATACAATAGAATGTGATCAAAGTAGGATAGATTCCATCACCATAAGTACTAGCGATTAAAAACGCTTTTTCAAAATTCCACTTTGTGCTTAAAAATAAAATTATAATTCGTGAAAGATTTCATTCCATAAGATTGAGCAACTACCCTTCCAATAAAACTTACTGAAACCAAACTGAATAGCTTAAGCAGGTAGCTCAAAGAATACATCTATGTACCATATCATGTCTCAAGAAAGCCAGTAAAGAATCAAGTATAAATACAATACAAATTAAGTACTTGAAAAACCAAAACTAATGAAATCTCAAAATAAAAAAAATTATGAACGATGAGTTTGAAGAACCTTTTAAGTATTTTTTCAGCCGAAAATTTTTGAAAAGATAAATATAACGGAGACAAGGGAAATTAAATGCGTTTCGATATCAACGGACATACATCCCAACGTAACAAAATCAGGAGAACATTCCATATATTTTGCTTAACCAAGAAGAGTACACTAATATTTCTATAATAGCATCATACCACAAACTTTGACACTTCTTCAGGTTTTGAATGCCATACACCTAACTTCTGATCATGGAGCCTGAAAAAGGCTTTGAGTAATTCATTGTGAGCTCATGCAAATATTTTCAAAGCTATTACTTTACATCATTTTAAAGTAAGAACACCTTAAAACTCTCAAAAACAAAGTACAAAACAACTGAAATCTAGATCAGCACAAGCCACAAACCAGATCTCCAGTGAATGCTTCGTTTCTTCATATTCTTCACAGTGCACCTTTATGTTTTCGTAAGTGAACCCTTCTGGAACGGGCATCCCAATATCATTACAGACCTAGAACAGACCTACCTCTAGAATGTGATAAACTATGCTCAAATGATTACTGTATGTTGATTGGAAATTAAAAAGAAAATGTCAAGAAACCCTACTCGTCAAATACATTTCCACTTCTCTATAAAAAAAACAGGGTTTGATGTATTCGATATCAAAACAAGAATCAAGATATCACCCTTTTAAAAACTTTTGCGAATTCTTTCTTAGAGAGACGAGAAACACCTTCAGAATTAGCACCAAGTACTCGGCCACTGCTTGTTCGCACAACCTGTCTCAATAATTTTTTTTAAAGAAATAATTGGAAAGAAGCAATGAAAGAAAAAAGTTACTTCGACTGAGTTGTCTGCAAGATTCCAATTAACCGATATGGAAGACCCCCGCATTGTTTCACGTGTTGACGATTCACACTGTTTAGAAGCACTTAACATCATAAAACAACAACATAAAAAGAAAAACTCAAGCTTTACTTGACAATGTGCGATGTATGGCTTGTTAACACGATACGGCGCAGAAGGCGAAAAACCTTCTAGACGACGATAAAGAGCACGCTCAAGACGATTTTTGTCATGTTTGTCCGCAATCGTAACAGAAGAAATATAAATCTTAATGTAATTATATCATCACATGTTAAAAAAAATTGAATAACTAAGGATTACAGGATCAACAAACAACGAAAGAAGTGCTCCTTGAACTCCAAGCACATTCCAACGCATTATTTTATCACTGCACGACATTGTACGCAGACGTTCTCCACCAATTATCCCGTCTACCGTTTGCGGGCCAAGGGTTTCTGGAATCCTTCCAAGAACCGTTCCCATTCCTATCGTTAAAAAAATTAAAATTCTACGCAAGCGTAAATTTTTCATAATAGGTAAAAATACAAATGTAACTGTATACTACATGATTCCAAATCAAAATAAACCAATCACATAATCAATGCAACGTATCGCACAAGTGACAATTAACGTATGGCGAACAACACACCGCTCTCAATCTTGAAACGAAGTAGATCATTGGTACTCAAATCATTTTTGTTGCCATGAGTGTAATCGATCAAACTATTCACTCGTGCATTTCCACAAGGCACAGTATTTACGAACATATGAAAAGATAAGCCTTTTCGGAGAGTTAATTTCTCTGAAACTCTATTGTATTTAAAAATTTGTACAAATATATGTATATATACATATTCAATGGTAACGAACCGGTCTCAGGATTTTTTAAAAATATGGATTTAGATGGATCTTGTATGTATAGCAACACTTGGGCGTATAGAAATCTGCAATTTTTTCTCATTCAAAAAAGGATAGAAAGGAATAATCTGATATTCATACCGTAAAAGCCCTCGACGAGTAATTACCTCCGCATGACAATCGTTAACACTACACCCGCAAAGACTCAGCATATCACCTTCAAATGTACACGTCTCCAAAGAGCTAGTATAAAATGTTAGAAAAAAACTCTATAGAATAATATCACATCTGAGCTACGAAAGAAATAGGTGACCCAACATGTTATTGAGCACCCTTATGACTGAAGCAAATCAAAAGATTCACCTCTCAACCCTTTACTACCAGTTGCTAATGACACAATTTCAGCATTACTGACATTATCCTTCTTTGTTATAAGAAAAATACTAGAGATCACTTTCTCGGTTCCAATCACTTCAGGGAACAATTGGCTAAGACTGCAAAAAACAACATTAACAACTACTTTTGAACGATAAATTGTAGAGAGCTATATCCATTGCTTAATTATCCAAGGAATGCCTAATAATAATAGTACAATTCTGGTAAAGCGAAACGGTAGCCATAATCGTTACAATAATTGAGTAATTATATTGCGTGGCTGAGTTGGAGTTTATTGGTTGGGTTTTGTGTTAAGGAGAGCAAACCTCAACAGGATCAAGCAACAATGTGATAAGTAGTAACCTGTATAATTTTGAATACGTATGTAAATGTAGTAACTCGAAAAATGTAGTGTTCTTCTTGAATTGCAAATCATGAGCGAAATTGGTGACCGCGATGGAATATCTTTCACATAGAACCTTTAACGAAGGACTATAAAAAGTAATGAAATATTAAAAATATTTTCCATTCATGAAGTCTACCTTAATTCCCTTAACAAAACAGTCCAATTTGGAGACCTTTTTGTTGCGATGTGGCGATCCTTTTACGAGCGTATCTCCAATTCGTACGCGTGTAACGAATAGAAATCTACAATATATAATTCATAATATATCTACCTAAAGTAACTTCCAAATTTCGGCAATACACCAAAATGAGATTAAAAAACTTACGAGTTCTTAGTTTCTCCAGGCACTATCTCAAATATGATTTCAGGCGTAGTTCTAGAATTTCCACATTGAAATTTGATAGATTATTATTATTATGGGAAACAAAACACTACTAACTTGAATAGTTGAGCATACATCTCCAAAAATAAGGATATAGGGTTTTTGCGAGTATGCATTATCAAATCTTTCACATCTTTGGGAAGATCCTCCGAAAAATATATCGACATAGCCATACATTGCTATCCTTAGTGAATAATAAACAATAGACTATAAATGTATATGAAGGACGTAATGATTTACGGACTATGCAGTGAAAAGCAGTGAACTAATTGTTCATGATTTCAACCACTACACTGCAATCTATGTATTTTCATAAGCCATTCGCAACTTAAATTCGTAATTTTGTCATTAACCTGAGAAGTAGATGGATTACTTCAATGTCGACCTTCTAGAAACATTAGCATAATATGCATTTTCATATCTTCTATATTTTTAGATGATACCATTCTAGAATATACTAGTAAGCACTAATATAACATGGTAAAAGCTATTCTAAGCATGACGCTCCAAAATCATCATCAGATAACACGTCCACGTGCTGGCGAATCTTTATGCAAAGTCCTTTATGTACGGAGAAAAAACGTAGTAAGACTTTGCTCACACACTGTTATACAAACTGTATGCTAAATTCTCTAACTATCAGTTGATTAGTACAATGCAGTACAATCCGCTCTTCTTCCACGAAAAATAAGATCATTTTTTTGGTGGAAATAGTATGTTCCGGCAGCAGTTGTTACTCAAATTCTCATTGAAAAAAACAAAGCAAAAGAATATGGCATAAGAAATTGGTCAATGGAACTCATTGATGAAGATAACCGCTACTGTTTCGTCAAGCCTCCGATTATACAAAATATAATACTAACTACAAACAAAAAGGCAGGTAAAGCTTAATTTTCAGTTGGAGGCCTATAACATATTATTTGTTGTTTTCTTCCCGGTTTCATTTGTTTATTATGGAACACTTTGTGAAGTAACTCAAGTCGTTTTCGAGGTACTTTTGTAACTTTTTTCACAAAAAAGGAGTGTATGGACTAAATGATACTCTTTAAACATGACCAAATATTTGTAGTGATAAACACTATGCAATCAATGACAGTCGTTGTAATGTCGTGGTAATGAAAAAAAGTGTGAAAGCTGTGATAAATGGTTTACACGTGAACATACGTGAACACAACCAAAAGCACTGCAGTGTACTACTGACCTTTTCTTTCTTAACGAAAATCCACAGCTGAAAATCAAATGAGAATCGTGGTCAGGATGGACGATTGAGTCCTATATTACAGATATATTATTATCAAAATTTACCCACTCAATAACCTGAATTGCTAGTCCTCAGGCATTGTGCAGCCCAGCAATTTCTTCATTCTTTCCTATCTAGATCAATTGTTGTTCGTGAAGAGTCATCCCGTGATAATGAATTCGTTATGATCTGCACAGCTTCTTTAGGCTTTCCGTCAATATGTTCACTCATTTTCCGAGTCTGCATTTGCTAAGATTCTATTCTACAGCTTTTTTGAAGCTCTAAGATGTAATATTCATACGAAGCTGTATTTTTATAACAATTTAAAATTCATATCCGATATTCACCACAATACGAATGTCTTTCTTTCTTCTCACTGTCATATGTAAACGAGGAACTCAGCAGAATTCTTTATACCTGTGAAAAAATACCAACGTTGGTGAAGACACTAGCTCTTATTCCCTAAACTTTCCGCAAATTACCTAAAAAATCTTCGCCATGCTGATTTTTGGTTCATCCCACGGCGCCACTTCTGCTTACCGAAAATGGCCCACGTTGCGTTTACGTTATGTCAACAGTTTGACATCAACACTAGCAATCATGCTGGCGATGATGATAAAAAAACCTATTGAGAGTTTATGAATAGAATTAAATTTAAATATTAAAGCGTCTTGGAAAAGAAGCAAAAGAAACGCGGTTAGTACAACACTATACTTCCAAAGTAATCGAAAACCAAAAAATACGGCAATAAAGAAGTATGTAACAAATGACGATTATCGAAATAACTTTAGGAGTGTTAGCTATGGATTATGCAGTAGATTTCTTGAAGTTATTTGTCGAGGCGTTAAATCAACTTCAATTGTAGTGAATGGAATTTTTATTTCAACTATTTTACACAAATACTATCTATCCTATAATTTCTTATCGTAAGCATATCAAGCATTCATATTACGCTACTACTGATTAAAGTTCTTTTTCTATCGATATAAATATTCAGCTTGTAAATTCGCTGCTAATTCTGGCTCCCATCGATCTCCATTAAACAGCAGTTTTTCCTGAAAACTCAAAATCCAATCACTTCTATCTAAAACAGAGTATTATGACTTCAAATACACTGATAAAAGATGAGGACCTGATATGTTATAAATAAAGCAATATATTTTCAGTAAGCTATATGTGGGTGGGAAAGGAAGAACTTTAATACCTTATTGTACAACATTTCCTCATGTGTTTCAGTAGAAAACTCAAAATTAGGTCCTTCTACAATAGCATCAACTGGACAAGCTTCTTGACAAAGACCGCAATAGATACATCTTAAGAAACCATTACAAGTCGGTAATTATTATTATAGGAAAATCAAAAGAACGAAAAGGATGTAAACTATGGAGATTTTAAGCATACTTGGTCATGTCAATATCGTAACGTGTCGTACGCCTGCTTCCGTCAGGACGCGCCTCTGCTTCAATCGTAATCGCCTAAGCAAACAGATCTATTCGGCGATGCATAGTCTTTAAAAATGAGCATTTGTCAAATTAAGCTCAATTTATACCTGTGCTGGACAAATTGCCTCACACAATTTACACGCTATGCATCGCTCTTCTCCTGATGGATAACGTCGAAGAGCGTGTTCACCCCTGATATGTATAGATAATCAAACTTTTCCAACTTTAAAACTTCTTTGATATAACAAAAATTAAAGTACGGTTAAATAAAACTAACCTGAATCGAGAGCTAAGAGGACCTTTTTCGAATGGATAATTAATCGTAGCAGGTTCCATGAAAACGTGTCCTAACATGACACCAAAACCTGAAACGAAAATTTGGAGCATATACAAGCAATGACAGGAACAGATAGTAAATTAATTTAAGGTGGATGAAAAACAATACCTCTGAACAATTCGGTCAGAAACAATGTATGAAGTCCATAGTTCAGATCACCAGCAAATGTCCCATCGGTTTCAGGAGTCATACCAACATATTTGTAGTTACTACGTTTTTGTTGAATATTTCCTTTCGTTGCAGTCATCTTTAAAGTAGAAAGAATTTCACTTCAGAAACTAAGGAATACCTATATACTACAACAATCTAACGGATATGCTTTGGCTGTGCCACCTTTGGAATACGGCCGAATGCTCCTCTGCTCAGTGATCCAATAGACTTCAAAACCATCGTAAATGTATTAGTAGTTGTAACACGATGGACACTTAATAGACCACGTTATTTTTACATGTAGCACAGGATTACTGCGCAAGAAATTATTTGTTTACTTAATTTGTCTACTTACATAGCTGTTCAAATATACGTGCATACACCGAAAAAAAAATAACTTAGGAATATAGTTGCGCAGAAATAAATTTCAAATGAGCTATAAAGATTTGAAATTACTATTAATGCATGACTACCAGTGACTACTCATATACAGTAGCATGATCGTTTAGAGTTTGAAATTGAAAGCGTAAAAATATGAACCCTAAAATTAAGAAAGAGCCGAAATCACCCATCTAGTGAGCAAATTTCTCCGATATTCTAAAAATGAATTCATGCAATCCGCAGTTACGGAACTTCTCAATGTTACGGGTTAATGACCTATAATAACAACAGAAATTGATTAAATTTTCGTTCGAGTTTTGTCCAATATCTATTGAGGAAGAAGTGTATTATCTATCTACTAGAAATAAATTGCTGTGACATAATGTATAACTTTACAGTTTTACAGAAAGTTTGTGAAATTCAAATATCAAACAGAGTACTTAGGCTTCTTATATCTGATATTGCATATATAATCCTAATATTATGAATATTTTCAGAAGTGCCATATCAGTTCTTCTATGTCAGTATTCCCTTTGAAAGCGGAATTTATAGTGGGCTATTAGTATGTCGCGTGTTCTCATACATCTGAATCGCAATTCATTCTCACGTCGTACATTCGTGTCAGAGCCATTTGTTGATCACTATGCTGTGCTTGGACTCCACCCGGGAGCTTCTTTGAAGGTAACTGCAGCTATAGAATGAAGATTTTCTCACAAATTAAAATATGTCTTTGGATGGTCATATTAGTTAAATATAAGGAAAAGGCTGATTAAACGAAAGGTTATGGGTGCACTTATGCTTTACGATTTAGACTAGACATGAACACAAAAGATATATCATTTTTAAAAGGTTAATTCTGAATTGGGCTAGTGCCAAGTGTTTCCCAATAAGATTTTTTTTGCCTTTTTTAATAAGTTCACAAAATAAGTCTTTATTTTTGATTAAATTGCAAGGTTCTTGATCGAGTAGTTTATAGAAATGATTCGTGACCACTTTAGGGATTACGTCGTATGCACAAATAGTTCGACTGTTGTGGACTATCTATTTCTTAATGTCTTTGGGTACTTAGGAAATCAAGGAGGCGTATTACAATTTGTCGAAACAGTATCATCCTGATCGAAATCGTGATAATAAGGAGGAAGCGGCTGCTAAATTCCTCCAGGTATATCGTATTTTTTAACATTTAAAATTTTCGCTGGAACTGCAACACTTATTCGTAGCTAGTATCGTTCTACTAATAGCTAATAGTTGGTGTCTTACAGGTTTCTCTTGCCTATGAAATTTTGGGTTCTGATGAGAAACGGAGAATCTACGACATGACGAGAATAAGAACATCATCAGATTTGAGGTGATTGGTTCCTGCATTTATTGAACCAAAAAATCTTTTGTAGTTTTCCAATTTTTCGCTAGTTTTATCCAAGTATTCTCACCAAAGTTGAATCTTATAAATATATTTGTGATCTATTTTAGAAGAGCATACAACGTTATTAAGTACTCAGAAAATTTTTGCAGTATTTAGATCTGGGTTACATAGGTATTATCACTTTTGTCTTATTCCGATTTTTAGGTTGAAATTAAGGTGCTGGTGGTACCTTTGTTTATCTTTTTTTATAGGGAAATTTTTATTTTTGAATCTTATCTTCACTCATGAATGTTTTGAATCCTATATACTCTGAATTTTTCTTATTTTCAATCAATTTTACGTTTCACTATGTTGAACACCCACTTAAGTTTATAAAATACCCATTATACTCTCAAACAATATATTCAAGGAATTGCTATAGATTAACTCTCTAATGTTCCCAGTAGATGCCACATCTTGCTAACTTTTTTTTGTAGTTCATCGACGCGTCAGAATTCTACTTTTAGTCCAACAAAGGAGTATACCGACATTGACATTGATTACAAAAGCTTAGAGCACTTTCAACGTCAGACAAGGTGAGTATTATAGTCGTGGTATTTCATCAGGTTTTGTTGCTTTCATAAAGAGTTATTACCATTCGACCAGTGATCTTATTATAGTACGTCTGATCTTCAGTAGAATTCGATCACATACGAGTCTTGTCTTTCTATCACCATTCATGCGCATCAGTTGTACATCTTGCTTAATCTTCGATAAAATTGATTTGTGCGGCTTAGTTTATAAAAAAAGCATTCTGTTATAATGTATCCGACGTGCAGCATACATTTACGAATACCGTTTTTATTTTGAACAGAGAAACTTCTTTTCATAGACATTAACAACGTTGCCCAACATAATTTTTGCCTAACTCAAGTATAGTTTCTATCGAGCTCCTGATTGTCGATTTGCTCCTACATATAACATCATTTTAGTTTTTTATTAGGTCATGATGTCATGCCACTCGTGTTATTCGTCTTATTCTTCTTTTTTTTTTGTAAAATAATGAATCGATCTGTTCTCAAACCCTTTTTAATAGGTGAAGGCAAAGCAGGAGTAGTCTATATGTGCTTTAGTTTTTGATAAGATTGAATATCCTATAGCATACTTCATCGTACAGAACTGTGTCTTGTGAAATTTTTTACGAAGTTGCCATTCGTCTTATTTTTGCAATATTGTCATGAGGGAACCCATTTGAAAACGGAAGTGAAAGAGTTTGCTGATATATAGCAAGCAGAGTGGGAAATAGTTTCCGGTCTTGTAAATATTTTCCTTCTTGTGCAGTAAAACACTTCTTATATTTTACCACTGAGTTATATTACGACAAGCATCGTGTGAAGAGTCGGAAAATGTAGTGATAAGGATTGGTGATAAGCTTTTTCAATAATTGGGCTTAGTGTTATTTAGTCCGGATGTCAAAATCTGATTATTATCGAATTTGGTGGAATTCTCAGAGTATGGTAATTTTTGTTGGTACTGACTGAAGCGCTAGATGATTACAGAGAAAGGACCTCGGTTGCACAGTCAATGAGACATCGGACCTGGCATGAGTACATACAGGTAGGTCGTAGGTCCAGCTAAGGTTCTCAGTTTCCTGATATACTTAGCATTACTAGGTATATAAATTATAGGTACAAAATGACTATGTCCCATAATAGTTGGTAAAAAATAAAAAACATTCTGGATCAAATTTTGTTGTTCTGGTACTTTAACATATGATCAAAGAGAGTGAACTGGAATATGAGGTGATTTTCTTTCCACTACATTTTTGGGAAGAGGGATTATTCTGCCATAGTAACGGATTGCGAGCATTTCGGACTTTAGCTTGGCTTCGCTGGTATTGCATATGCATATCCCAGTATATTCAGCCTTCACTTACGCTTGTGTTACTTTGAAGTTCTCTTTTATCATTTCCTTACGGAGCTTTGGAAGGTCAGATGTTATCTGGCAGTTGCCTGGATCTCTATTTCCACCATGCTAGTGGCACTTGTCACTCCAAGAGTTTCTGTGAACAATGGTCATGGAGTAAAAAAATTAGGCTGTCGAATTTTTTAGCATTATCATGAAAATATGCAGTATTAGATGATCGTTCTTCAATAATGCTTTTACTGCTTGTTCCATTTGAATTGCTGGATCTCAATTTGGCTATGCTGAGGCATCTTTCTGTAATTGATCTTGGCGCTAAGTTTGGCTATGGTAGATTTACACGATATATTATTTTTTTTTTTTGCAGAATTTTCAATAGCATTCTATAGAAGTCGTTTTATTTTTCATAGTTGTTTGATGTTGGAGCCTAGATTAAGGTTTAAAAATTTGGTATTGCATCACACATTTCCATTTTTGAACGATCGATCCGACTCATTTATTAATCAAACGAGTTCATGAGAAAATTGTATTTAACGAGAACGCCGCTGACACTTCTAATATTTCATTCCGCATGCAGCTTTCGTTCAGTGAAAGGAACAACGTGTAATAGTTGGTTTCTTGTCGTTCCGTCCAATCAAATGATGTCGTCGTTAATCTTTTTAACTTCTATCACCAGCTCTTCAAAAGGCTATTCTGGTGCTGGAAATTGACATCATAGAGCTATCCTGTTCTATCCTGCTGTGTATCTTCTAGTTTAGGCTTTTGGTAGAATCGATGTGCAAAGTAGAACCTAAATACACATCGTAGGATCGCGTAGCATAAATTTGGAATAATTTAGATAACACTTTAATAGAGAGATTCATCACAGTATCGCCAACAATATCGTTGATGACTGTTTGATTTTTAGGCGAAGAAAGCAATTTCATTCACGTTTCAACATGCCGGAGGAGTTTTACGCTGAATTTGGGGGTAAGAAGCCGGTGTATGAAAGCGAATATGATCCACTAAAGGTGTTTAATTTTCTTGTAATGTTCCGTATTTTTGCTGCAAACTCTATTCACTTTAACATTATTGAGATATGCCATGTAAAATGGCTATGAGAAAATAAACTACGAGTGCTCATTTGTTTTAAAAGCTCCAAGGTCGACTATCCTTCAACCTCGGCATTTTTTAGTTAAATGTATTGGTTGTAATCTCGTTAAGCAATACTCAAGGTTGGTGTGTAGTGTTTTATTGAAAACACACTACAATACAGATACAGGCTAACATTTCGGCGAGATTGTTTTTCTGAGAGCCTAAAAACTGTATTAATTATACGATCCATCCAATCAAGTAATATTATATTCCTTAGCGAAGAATTTCTCTACTTAAAATTCAAACAATCAAAGAAGCACTGTGAACTCACTGTTTTGAAATGGTATTTGATTGAATGAATCGCATAACACAGAGTTTTTAAGCTCTGAAAAAGGCGTCGAAAAGTTAGCCTGTTTCTGTATTTTATTGTGTTTTCAATGAATCGCTACATACCAACTTTGAATTTTGCTTAACAAATACATTTCGGTTAAGAGATACATGTGCTCATGTTTTCGATATCGAAGATTTGTTCTGGTGAATGCAATATTTACTCATGCTGTAGTCTGTATTCTAGGTGTTTGTACACAAAGATAGCAGAACACAACAGCGTGAAAAGGAAGAATTTATACGACAGATTCAACTTGAGCAGGTGTGCTCTTCGTTATCACGACTACTTTCATTTAGTTTTTTAAATGAATATCCGTAAAAATGTATTTTTATGATAACGTATCATTACTTCACAACTTTCTATTTTTAGGAGAGACAACAGATGAAGTATCCAATACCTACATTTGAACAGTTGCTCAGAGAGAAACGTAAGAAAGAACAAGAAGAAAATCGAAAACATGCCATTGGTGTATTAATGTTTGCAACTGTCGGATTAGCCTTATATCTAATATCGAGAACCATTCGATAGTAAACCAAATTGTATAATAGGTATAAGATCTATTTCAATCAGCTATGTTTTCGAACGAGAATCAAAAATGGTAAAACTGCTCAATTCTTAGGATAGTGCATTTGTTGTAGGTGCGATTACACAAACTTTGAACACAGATCTAGTCAAAATTGCATTGAAGAAAACTATTGGTGAGTAATGTCAAGTGTTATACTACTTAAATACATTGATGAGATTAATGTGCCCATAGTTTAAATAATGAAATGTGGTGTGTTTTTTCCGATAAAAATCATGTATTTGTAAATACACAACCTCAATGCTGCTTGTCTGAAGCGCGGACCATTTTTTTAATGATATGGAATACGACCACTGACATCATATTAAAATTGCTAAATATACATCTATACCATTTTTATCGCTAACATTGCTTTTGTGATTACAGATATCTTGAAAATTTTATCCTGACGAATCTACCGCCAGTTTTCATTGAAGCACTGGCTCGACTCTTCTTACGCTACCTGTCGGAATTCAAAGCAAAGCAATGGGCAGGACACTTGCTGCACAAAAAGGGAGGCATTCACGACGCAGGCAGTCATCATTCAATCTATCTGTCGTTCGCTTGTCGTCTATAAGCTTTTCACACGAGTCATCCTTAATTAGGTTTGGCAAAAGAATAGTCGATGAACAACCACGTGAGGAAGTCGTGTTCCAAAAGGGTTTAGTGCGATGGATCGACCAGATTTGCACAATCGCAAAACTCAAAATTACCACGAGAGTATAAAAAACGAATCTATCTCAGCTT
>KN716492.1:74809-87603 GCA_000816705.1 Dictyocaulus viviparus | reverse complement strand
ATCATTATGGATATTAGAATAAAACCATTATAAGCTATAATTGTTAAAGGGGAATAAATAGAAAAGGCTATGATAATTTTACTTAAGGACTTCAAATTGAAGATAACCATTACATTGTCGTTTATGAAAAATCGATTTTATCGATCAAATTTTGGAAATGTGGGTATTTTTGGGAGCTTGTATGCTAATTTTTAATCGTATGGATAGACAAATGTAAAGAATTTAAAGAAACATATTCAAAATCAAGAGCAATACTATAAAATTTCCCTTATAAAATGAAAACGATATCAAATGAATGTAAGGGAAGAATACGATTGATTATATTGTCACTTACATAACCTCATTGAGGAAATATGAGTAGTTCAGAAAATGTGAATGAAAATTTCGTTCGTTCATCCACTTACCTGTTCAACCATGGCCAAAGAAACGCGGATAGCGACATATCGTGGATATCCGTTGTTTGAACGAAATTACGATTTGTAGACGATGTGAATCCATCGCAACCAAATGACGTAAATTTATGAGATTCTGCCGCTTCCAAAGATTGATCAATTCCAATACCTTTAAAAGAATTGAATTTCATCAGATGCTTTCAATACCTTTCGTGAGTTTGCTTTGTATTACTATTTCAGAATGAATGAGATACGTTGGGCGTTGATCGATCACTGTTACGGGTTGCGTCTATTCATTTGTGTTCGACGTGATGTTATGGAGGTGATTGAGAGTGAGTTTGGTCTATACAGTGATTCGAATTACCCACTCCTCACTAATTTAGCCCTATTCATCTTTCACACATTTTTTCGATACCAATCTACCGGACCCTGAAAGATGGCGGGCTTTGCAGACCTGAGTGGGGTTGCAAACCCGATTCGAGTTTGTGTATCGCTGGTACGCCGACCGCTGCGCCACGTGCTTCCTATTGCTATTTAACACCAAAGATACGATAATGTTTTACTGATATCAATTCCTAAGCTTATTTTTTCTATAATATTCACCATTAATATTTCAAATCAGGCAAATGTGTCAAAATCATTAAATTTTTTAAAATGTTTTTGTGAATGTTGTAACATCGGTTTCATTCTAGGCATTTCTATTTATTCAAAAAATGCAATTAGAACATTTTGAGGTAGACTGCCTCAGCTTAAAACCTCGTTTATTAATCATTCAACTTTTAAAATACCTCTTTCATGTACGCTCTATCAAAAAATCCTTATATTTCTAAAAATTTATGGTATTTTTTATAACAGATATAGTAAAACAATGATGAATCATGAACAGCATCAATGATTAACAGCAATAATAATAGTAACAGCATCACTGAGTCGAAATTGAAGAAATGACTAAGAATGAAATGAGGATTGTCGAAATATAGTTAAATCGTTACCGGAATCTGGACTGGCAGTGTCGTTATCCATCTGTGACGTCATCGTTCGTTCTGTTTCTAGAAGTCGTTGCATGAGTTTTATCGAATCAACAGTAGATGTAGTTGGCTGAATGATGTCACGCTAAACAATTACACAATGAATCACAAATGGTTTCATACAGGAAGTAAACGACACCACTATCAGTCATCAATTTGGGTCGAAGTCATCGTGGTGAGGTGAAAAACTCATCGTTCGACTATTTGAGCTTACCCTCATCGAATCATCATTATGATATTACCTTTTCGTCGATAAGATTCGCAGCACTCCACAGGACAGCTGGAGCACTTGTACGTCGTGTATCAGCATATTTCGGTATAGGTCGTTCAATTTTAAACGAATCCTTCATGATGATTTTTATGAGACCCTGTAAGATATTTTAAAAAATGTATGCAGTAGATCGAATACGTATCAAATCAACACATCTGCTTTTCAGCGCTGATATCGTACTGCTTATCACAGTAAACAACCACATAAACAACAACAACAACAACAACAACAGTAACTTACGGCTAAATAGGGTGTGAATTATGTTATTTGTAACGTGCGAATATCATCTGATGAGAAAAAAAAGTCGTTAAAAACTCGAAACCATAGAGCATCTTATTCTGAGGACTTAGGTAAATCAGCTCAACTAGTAAACTTTGCAAAAATTTCGATTTCTTATCAATGGCAAATGTTAAGTGAGGTATAAAACAGACGAATTGTATTATATTTGACTCGGAACTCTAATCCATAACGATGCTATGCTGCAAACTAATTGTGATATGAAAATAATCCATATACTATAAAGAGATGTAGAACGCATTCACTCTTTATTAAATAGAAAAAAGAACAATATAAACATAACGATGAATAAGAGGGTGAAATTAATGAAATGAGGTAGAATTACATCATCCAGATTTATCTATAAATAATCGGATTTGATGAGAAATTAGAATTTTGATTCGATGAGGTCAACGAGAAAGAAGTACAAGATGTGCTTAGAAGTGACAACGTAATTGACCGTTTATACTGTCGGATTCGTTAGAATTTTAATGAAGGGGAGGATCAAACGTATTCAAAAATGTGTTATTGGATTAATAAAAGCTTGATAACTGTTCAGTTTGAAGAGTTTCTAGATTAGCAGCTTTACTTTAATTTCTAAGGATTGAGATGTATAAATCAGATGAGGTAAACATGCTCAGAAAGCACTGCTGATAATTAATATTGAAGGAAAACTTTGAGAAAACTGTTTGTACAGCAAGAAGCTGCAATGTTATCATTGCATGCATCTGTGGTACTGTTAATGGAGGTCAAGTAGCAAGGGCAAAGATTGAAGAATTAAGATTCAACGCTAATCCTATGAAGTAGATCAGATTCATATATGCTAATCAATAGGTGGATTGAATATGGACAGTGTGATTGGCGATAACGTACGCTTCAGTCGAGTGACATACCTGACGACAGTATCATCTGGGTGATGCGAATAAGTGTTTCATCAACGTCTACACGGTGGCGAGACGTTGGCGTTCACCGTGGTCCCTTGTTGATGTTGGCGCCGCCCACGCTCGTGACCACTGACCAGCGAGTCACCGCGTTCTACTCCTCCGCCCCTGTCAAACACTCTCACTTTAATCACTCTCACTACAGCACCGTAATCAAAAATCACAACAGCATAGGAAATATCCTTAGACATCATTTCGGCTTCCAGATATCATTTTTATATCCGGGCTATTAAAAAAAGCTGATGGTAATCGTTAAAAATAATAGTAGATTGCTTATATAAACATAAACAAATGGTAAGATAAATATAAACATTAGTTGGTAAATAAATGACTTGACTACCTATTTCTAAAAATAAGTAAGACCTAATTTTTTTTCTACTTCACTCATTTCTTACGAATATTAAGGTAAACAACTTTTGAATTAGCTACGATGAGGTTCATCTCATTGTAGTGGTCCACTCGAACGATAGAAAATATGAGTGAAAAAAAATCACTCATTGATCGTTTTGGGTATTGAAAACTGGGTTTCAACTAACAGAAATGTTGACTCCATAGAGATAGCAGAGGAGCGTCATTTGAACAAGGAAAAAAAAATATGAGGGAATTCTTTTAAACTACCTCTTTCATTCTAATGCATAGCCGTTTATCGAAGATGTTTTTCTTTTTGGAAATAATTAGGCATATTCAAAATGACGTAGACGTAGATTTTTCTGAGTTTCAGTAAGTAGCTTGTGTGAGTTTTGCGAGGTGATTAAGAATACCATTTGAATAAATGAAGCAAGCATTCATTTTTTTTTCCCACACTAATTATCTACACGGTTTCCTGGTCGGTTACCAAAATGGTAATGAAGTGTTTTTTTTTTCGAACTCCTATTATTTCTATGTTGTAATAGTGACAGTCGATTTTAATAACCTCTAAAATTATCGTGGCGATATACGGAACATCACGTTTTTGATTGTTTATTATTCCAGTACTCACTGCAATTCCAAGTTTTTTTGTTCCGGACGTTCGCGTCGCACGTCCGCAATGCGACGGATCGACGGAAAAAAAAGCGGTGGAGCGTTGAACAACACCTTGTAGTGGAGTAGTGTTATGAAATGTTGAGTAATCAACGTCAATGAACATATAGAGAGCCAAGCGGCGAAATTCGATCCTCTTCAACTTCAGCACTCTACACGAATCCATCCCTTCATCTGTACGGCTTCACTTGACGTCATTCAAGTAGTTGAACAAAAAATTAAATGCACTAAGCTTAACATCTACAATGAATTGCGTTCTGAAATTAGAACTTTATGTGAACATCTTCACTAATGTCTGTTTCAGTAATTCCTGTTTCATGCCGTTAGTGAAATCTTGCATATAAGAATAATAACTAAAATGAATATTAATCTGTACGATAAAGTCTATATTGATCGATTTTGTGATCTATTTGTTTCCTTCTTTAGAGATATAATCCTTCTTTACTACTATGTGTGTATGGAATATTTATAAGTAAGTAGCCAATAATATTAGGAATATTCATAAGTATATGTTAGCCATGTTATTCATGACCTCCAATCAATAACTGTTAGTATTAGAAGAGTTACTCATGAACATATTTTAGGACAGGAAATGTTAACTTGTAGTAATTATCGATTACAAAAAACATTTCCTCACAATTTGAGGATAATTGCACTTTGATAATGGCGATCTGTAGTATTTTTTGACACTTTTTTAGCAATCAGGAACTAATAAATCATAGTAAAATGTGTTTTATCTATGTCGTCTTACATCACCTTTTTTGAAGATCAAAATTTTCCTCATAATCTATGCATGTGGGAAACTCAGAGTCACGATGAGTGCTAGTGTTGAATAGTGAATTCAATTGTTTTGTGATGATTTCGTAGAATGTAGAGCACAACCGAAAGGACTCTACATAAGAACCGGATCATCGTGATGATGTCGGTCAGTTGACGATCGTTAAGCTGTGAATAGTTGAAAAATTTAACGATTCGAACGTACAAAATACGGAAGAGAATTCCGGATACGCTTTTTTACCTATGAAATTACAGTAGTAGAAAAAAAAAGAGTCATCGCAGATGTTTTTGAATTGACTCGCTTGCTTGAGGAATCATTCTTGTATCCGATTTGACTCACCAACTATGTGAGAAAAAACACAAATGACGTATGGCTTTTTCTTTTCGGCTTACAAAATAAACAATGACAAACTGAAGCACTTCAGCGAGTTTATCGATTTTCCTAGCAAGTAAATTTTTAAAAAATAACGGATTCTATATGAACGAGTGTTGAGTGAGTGTCAATTTGGAATGAACCAGATTTCTGTTTCTTTTCATTGCGATGATTGTCGTTGTATGGAAAAACGCGGAACGAAACTCTTGAAAACCTCACGAAACTCGGCGCGTTGCTTAAAACGCAATTAAACTTCACTCTCCACTAAGCCAACAATTGCTTATAATTATTAAATATTTTGTTATTCAAACATTCTTCAAAATATAACCCTAAACGTTTTAATTATTATAAAGATGAGGTCGTTATTGAGTCAACTTATAAACTTCTCAGATAACAAGTAACTTCATTAAGCATGCAAAATTATCATGCTTTATTCTTTTTGAATAGATTTTACTGGCGACGAATGCAAGAGATCACAATCATGTTGTTTTTTCTTATACATTTTATTGTATAGTTTTAGTTTTGTTATTGACATTATTCCGACTAAGAATATGTCTATTGATCGATGATGATGAATAGTATGACGACCTCAAAGCTTAGGAACTGAGGACAGTGATAGTTTATGGATATACGGTCTCCTCAAAGCAGTACATTCAAGGGAAATCGCTTACTGTTCATTTATCACTGACTGATCTACGTGTCCTTATAAATATCCATATCTGGAAAATGTACTGTCAGTAGTGAACATACAGCTAAAGATGTTCGAGAAAATTCAAATGAACTCATTATTTCTTGATTTCATAAGAAAAAAACTTTATATTAACTCTGTTAAAATCACTAGGGTTCCACTTCTGTCATGGTTTTTTTCTCGATGCTCTATTGCTCACTAAGAATCGACTCGTAATTTATGAAACAAATCTCGATCAGAGTTATTCAGAATAGTTCCGATGAAAACTGACCAAAAAAAGCTTCCATAGATGGAGCTTAATCAGACAATGAGTGAGTGAGTAAGTGATAAGTAAGTCGTACCTCACTCAAACTCGCCTTATGGTTTACGCGGGTTCGATTTGACATTTTTTGACGAGATATTATTAGAAAACAATGTCAGTGATATGAAACATAGACCGTAACGGGTAGCTACATGCACTGTCAGAGGTATAAGGTTAGATGAGTAAGATGTCATTCATTTCAAATAACAATTTCGTATGAATTTTTAGAATAGGTAATGACGTATGGTTTAATAGTTATTCATTCACATATCTATATTTACATATCCCACGTTTTAAAGTGAGTCACGAAACTCGAAACCTCATTTCCTTACTCTTCGTATCATACCATGATAACCTATCATTGTTAGCAAATAAGATAAATAGTGAAGCAATCTAGATCGTTTTCCACTTTTTTCCCGTTTTCACATTACTTCCACTATTGAAAAGTAGCAGAAATTCTAAGCTATTTTCATAAACGAACTACATTATGGAGGCCGTCATCCGAACTGCAGGCAAAGTGACTCTTGTTGAAACCCAAATAGAGGGAAGGCATTCTTTACGTTTATTTTTCGAAAATACTTACTGTAGGAAGGAATTTGTGTACGTACGGAATGAGCAGCAACGATGACGTACGAAAAGATGTAAGATCGAGATCAATTTGAAAGAAAGGATATAAAGTGCAGAACGTCATTTATTATTATTATGATTACGGAGTGTTCTATAAAGTAGTCTAGGAAAGAGCCCGTTTACGGTAAAATCAGTTCGGGTTACCCCGCCAGTTATCAGCTTAACTGGATTCAATGACGATATCGGCTCACCAGGTCGTACCCGTTAACGGACGAGTGCTAATAGTGGTACTCACTTACTATAAGTGAAGCATTAAGTGGTCGTAGATCAAAGGCCTCGTAGTCTAGTGGATATTTTCTTCGTACTCTTCCTAGAAGTGAATATCGAATGACCACACACATTGCTCAACTTATTCACAAAAGACAAACATTTTTGACTCGGTTTTGTTACAATTTCAGATAGGTATGGCCATTTGATTTATTTTTTATCAACTCTGATAGGTCAAATTGATTTATCCTCAATGATGCTCAGCGATCAACAAAACCTGAGACTTCAGCGGAGTCTTGAACCCGTATTTCTAGATTTCCGGTCTAGGATGATACCGATTGCTCAACGAGGGTAGTCTTTAGAGTAACTCAATGCTTTATTTATTTATTTTCGAGTGGATATTTTATCAGTATTCGTCCGCTAACGGGTTCGATCTGGTGAGTCCATACCGACACGATACCGATTATGACCTATTATAATTGGTAGAAAATAAACAAAATGACCTTGAGAGATAATCGGATTACGTCCTTGTCAGCTTGACTGGATGTAATGCTGATAACGGCTATTCGGATCGAACTCGTTAACGGTCTAGAGCTAATAACACACCGACTTGAAAATAAGTGTAGCATTGAGAGTGATTTCAACTCGACGACCTCGGTAATGAAATCAGTAGCACATTTGAGATGACATCTGTAGGAATGGTTCGAGTGCCATCTGATGTTCAAAGTTTTGTAATTTGCTTAGGATAATTGTAAAAATCAACAATAAACAACACAAAACATAACATTATCAAAGCAATATGTAAATATTTGCATTATAACTCATGTTTGAGGTAAGATAAGACAATAATATTCATCTCATAACTTTTCTGTTTCAAATATCTGAACAATAAATTTTTCTCGTAGTGAGAATCTCTTTTGTCTTAGTTTAACTACCACCGGCAACGCTTCAATTTCAAAGATGCTGTTATGGATGCGAGTAAATGAGGAATTTTATGAGCAAGATATTTATGCAAATAGCAGAGATGTCATGAAAACAGCGGAGAGATTAACAAGTTTTAAGATTTTGAAGCAGTTGTGATCACATATGATTGGAGCATCATGTGATTTGATTTCAGAGTACTTCGTATCATTCGCTATCAGTTCCATTTTCAGTTTCACATGCACAGATTTGATCTGACCAAGTACTGTAATGTCGCTACAGTAATGACCATTTTGATCAGCTTCATGAGATTTATCTTAATATTTCGCTCTATTTTCTTCTTCACATCAAGAAAAATAAAGTTCTCTCGAAATCCAATGAAGAACTGAAGAACTGAATCTCATACGGTAAACTGAACTCGAATTCACTCACCAACGCACTCACTCTACTGATTGTGGTCGCCAGTAGAAATGGAATCAACGATAATCATGGAGGAAATCACTAATTTAAGTCTAGTACTATGGTACTTTTTTGACGATAATAGAACCCATCTTTTTTAAATACTCAAATATTTGCAATCGATCGATATATTGAGTTTGCATAGATGTTAGAAAAGATTTTATTCCATCTGTTATCTTTCATAGCACAACATCCAAAACCATTATTGATTGATTAATGGTGATAAAAACGATAAGTGAAGATCACTTTGTTTATGAACAACGAAATAAACAATAAACATCAATGGCAACTATCATAAAACTACATTAGAAATTTTTGTTTTGTAATGTTTCGCACTAGAAAACAACTATGAGATCAAAATAATTCTACTAGCAATCTGCAAAAAGAGTTCGTTTGGACAATGAGGAAAAAAATTCTCCTAAAAAAGAATAACCGTGTTTCAGAATTCTGAGGAACGGTTGGAATGAACACTTGCTGGAAGAAAAATGTCTTGTATTATACTCATTCAGAAATGTTAAGAATCATCACACAAATGACAAGCTAGAACACCAAGAAAATTGACTCATTTCATGGAGCATTTCGCTTAGAATCTGTTATATTCAGATCAAAGCCGATCGCATATCACAGTCGGGCATCGTCACTCCTAAACTGTCACGTGTGACCTGAAATATGAGGATATTTTTCAAACACAGTTTATTAATCCCGCAAAAAACCTTAATTTTCAAGTTCCGTTATCGAAAAACGTATTCTAAATCAATTTGTATCTTCATCATCTGACTAAGTCAGCATTTAATCAGAAAGTTGACGCTAAATCGGTAAAGATCTTCTTCGAGGAAGTGATTTCGCTGAGGTTGATTTCATATGGCATATGGTCGATGTTTAAGATGATGAATAGATGTAGGAATAAATCTTTATGGTTGAAACAAACCTTCTTCATATATTAACATCACAAAGTTAACCTCAATATTTTCCTCCTAGCGCACTATCAGAATATGCATTGCTTGTTCAGTCCCAGTTCTTTCCTGTCGTCTAATGTCCATTACATGTCTAATTTTATGCTAATATTGTAGTGAATATTTTAGAAAAGGAGCTCTACAGTTGGAAGACAAAAGAAAAAGATCTGGGAAGAAAATACGCCATAGGGAAGAAATTGGCAAGAAACCTGAAGTGGTCTATACGGTCTCAAGATGGATCGTCCCAGAAACCTCATGATAAAGGAGGAATCATTAAAAAACACCGCTTACAAAAATTGGATGCCATACGTAATGTGTTAAGTGCGTAAGAGAAAGTTTAAAAAGATGCTAACCTAGTAAATTCCACCATACGGAAAATTTCCTGGAAAAGAAGTATCATACTTCATAGGGTTCGGCTCATCAGAATCCTATTTGATTTGAATTCATATTTTTTATAAATTATTAGAATTCTTACTAAATTTCTCATGGGTTAATGAAAATGAAAGTAATCCCCTCTAGCATTATGATCGTCACAGCCTGTCTACATTCTATCACATTCGTGTTCAACGTGATGTCGTAGAGGTCTTTGAGTTGGAAGTCGATCTACACAGTGACTTTAGTCAACTACTGTTTGTCGATTCAGTGCTATATATCCCTCCCAGATCTCTCTAATACCATCTTATCGCATTAGCGGAATGTCAGGCTTGGTAGGCGTGAGCTAGCGAGAAGAGAATAAATAGGAAGAAGTGGTCATGAATCTACATTAATTCGAGCCTGCGTACCATTCTAGCACCTCGGCCATTGTGTTACACACTCCCTCAAGCTGTTGAGTAGCATATACACTGAATGTGAGGTTAATCGAGAAGTTGAAAGTAGAAACATCTTCAACACATCGAATTCTCAACGTCACCAATATTACCTCAGTGTATTTTGATGCTAGAAAATTGTCAATGATTATCTGAAGGAGCATTTACCGACCGTGGACACGAGTTTCCATGCTTCCGGTCCGCATCTATCGAGTATTATCGGATGTGAACAGCGTAGATAGCCGTCCATCGCACGACACATCTCTGCCAAATACAATTCCGTAGAAGATGATTGTAGCTGAAAAAAGTCAATTCTTCTATAGATGATTTTCTTTCACGTGATCTACACATCGCTGTACAACCAATGGATATACATTCCTGAAGTTTCAGATGATTTTAGCTTACAAGAAGAAATCTGTAAAGTTCAGAATTGAAAAATTCATTTAAAGATATGTCAAAAACGATGTGGACATGGAACGAACTCATGGAAAGTTCATTTGACTCACACTGAAGAAAGTGAGTACCATTTGTGATTCTTACTAGCTGAATAGCTTTGATTGTTCAAATTTTAATTTTATCTAAGTCAGCTTTAATTTTTGATGTAAATTTCATTCCAAGAGTTTTTCGTTCTGTTTCACACAGCAGTCAGTGAGTTAAACTATATCATATGCAGATCTTTAGAATAATATTTTAACAAATGAAAATCACATGAGTTTTCATAAATCAGGAAGTCGATTTGAATTGAATTTGACGCTCAACGGAATTTTCCATAATCGAGCATGAATCGATCGACGATGTCTCAAAGTGCTTTTTCCTCCTTATTTTGAAAATTCTAAAGGTCAATAGAGCAGATCGACTGCATATTTAGAAAGCGATCTCTTGTACGAGTTGTCCTCATTTGGATCTAACAGATATCAAAAATATTTTAGCTTTAAGACAGACTCCATTTAAGCAATCAGCTTCTAATTGTTACTTCTCTAAGAAATTTCGGTGTAAGAATAACGCTTCCGATTAGGTAATTAATATTAGTATCGTCAATGATTCGAGTCTACAGAGAGGAGATTTTGAGGAAATATGAAATTCAGTATAAATTTGATTCGTAACGTTGAATATCTATTAATATTGATTGGTTAGAAAAGACGCTTCCTTAATAACATCTACTTTTAGGATTCTATTCATAAACTCTTGTGACATAAGATTGTTATGTTATTTCTGGCCTCATTTGTTTGTTTGACTCTATTTCACTCATGACTTCTTTCAATATGACAGAGATGCAAGGCAAGAGAAGACTTTCTTTCCAATGAGAAAAGTTATCTTTAGGAGGAAAAAAGCAATGTTTATTTTATTCCTATCCCTCCTTTCAGAACGATTCTATGATAATCGATAGCCGATAAAGTACTGTTGCAAAGCAGTACCATTCGCTCCGATTCTCCAACTTTCATTATTTCCATTTCTCTGATGTCCTACAGCATATTCAAATGTTGAAGCTTCTCTTACCTTCGTCTCTTGGGCTTCAGTGATCGCCTGTGTGGCAACCGTTTTGCAATTGATGTACGATTTGTCGGTTTCAACCTGAATTCAAAATCATCTGCCTTCAAAGCTTTAACGATACGTTTTCGAGAATGTAAAAGAAGCTTAAATCTCTTTAGGGTGCTAAATTTAGGATTTTTTAAGGTCTTATTTCTTTAGTGTCAGTACCAAAAACGTCAGTTACGTAACAATGACTAGTACTACTATACAATACCATCTCGTTGTTGATTTGAATCTTCTAAATTGAGCCTGTGAACAGCTAACTTTTCCCTGCTTGAATTTTAATAGAACTTCATATGCAGTAAGAATATTAACGAAAAATGAGTACTATTCGAAAAAAAGGCAAACACCTCAATGAATGAGTTCCTAAAGTATTTAAAAGCTGTACATCCACAAATGCCAATTTGTAATCCAAAGATTTGAGGACTTTTAAGATTTACCATGGCAAAGCAGGCGGCGTGCTGTTCGAACAGGGGTTGTCCGGAGCCGCACATGTAGCCGTAGCTGGCGTCAACCGCGTCGATCGACAGCGAATCGCACGCGACCGTTTTCACACAATCCTGAAATTTTCCAGAATACTCACACTCACTTAAGTCAACTTGTTATTTCAGATCTGTAAATTTGTAACGACTTCATTTCTTCACTATTATCAATCATGACGTCACTCGATGTCTTCTGAATCAATGCAGTAACGATAAATACTACGAATTAATTAACTGTGACATGAAAGAATACGCTGTAAATACTTATCTTAAAATTACTGTAGACTGTGCAAAGTTTTTTGAACACTTCACCTCCTTGAAGTGGAAATTGTATGGTTGACGTTTCTTCTTGCAGCTGAGCAGCGTAATCAATCATTGGCTGAATAATTTATTCATAGGAGGCTTTAAAAAGGACAATGATTTGCATTCTATCAGAAAAAAATCATATCTTTCCTTAACTCTATAATAATACTAATACTAATATTAACAAAAATAATAGATAAGATAATCTTTGGCGTTGATCAATCCCTTCTGGCGCAATGCGCCAACACATTCGAGTTCAACGTGATAGCGTGGAGGTGGTTGAATGTGTGGCTGGGCTATACAGTGATTTGAGTTGACCTCATTCACAAAGACAGTGCTAGTTATCCTACCCAGATTTCTCTGGTACCAATTTACCCAGATCGGAGGGATCGCGGACTTCGTAGGCATGGGGACGGCCGCGAGCTGATTCAGACCTGCG
>KN716492.1:52455-69467 GCA_000816705.1 Dictyocaulus viviparus | reverse complement strand
CAATCAGAAGTTGAAGAAAGTCTATCAATCTGAACAAAAATTTAGTGAGGTAAAAGGTTTCACAACAAAAAATTATCCCTCATAACTGATGAGAATAGCGCTAATACGATATGTTTTACACTGGCTGCTCTAAATAATAATTATTAAACAAGGTAGGCGAAAAAACTGATGAAGATTGATAATGCAATTGAGTAGCCGGCTGACAAGTTGGCACTCATCAGACTACCCCACATGTCAGTTGTACTCGATAAATACCTCCTACAACCCACAATAACTACCTCAAAGCTATCGTAATAGTTTATCATAGTCTCGTTTTCATATGTAAATGTCCCAAAAAAAGGATGCGTGCATTTTCTCGTAAGGTGAATTCAGGTGATTTGACGGGGGGGGGGATATACGTTCATGCAAGTACAAACACCCTAGGGCAATGATGAAATGACGTATGAGGTACGCAAATCAATTCAGTCAAAGAAGGTAGCAGGTTACTAGTTCATTTTATCACTAAAACAAAAAAAAGCTTTAGATAACAAACCCTCTACAATCTTTTGTTAGTTCTTTAGCTTATTTATTACGCATATGCTTATCAATTCATTATGTGTTGTATTACAGGGACCTATCGGTTTTTTTTTTTTGACTTAGGCTTATAAGTACCTCATGACGTCATGTGTAACCTTTTTTACCATTGAATTAAAGGAATGGGTAATTACTGAAATACATCTAGTTATTGGATAATTTTTTCATACTAAATGTGCTATATGTTAAAATTAAGATTGTTACCTCATTATCCATCGATCAATAAACTTCATCAGTCATAATCTATCGATCAATAAACTTCATCAGTCATTATCTATCGATCAATAAACTTTATCAGCTACATAAAAGGGATTACTTTATAAGATTGTTGTATAGAAGACAAGTAGAAATCAATGCAATTTTGATACTAAACAAAAAGCAACAAAGACATTCTGTTTATCTGAAGATAAGGAGGAATGCTTAGCTCACGTCATTCAAACTGTGAGCGAATAAAAATCAAGAGAGGGAAAATCATTAGATTGCAATCATTCACCTCATGATCATTAGTTTTCTTAAATGATGATAACAGAGCGTATGCAAATTACCGAGTTCGGTGAGGTATCTAAGAATGAAGTATTTCGCGTTTCGGTCTCATATCCCATAATGTAGTATCTTGTGCTACTTAGTAGTATTAAAAACCATTATGAACAAAGTACTTTCTCACTCACTTCCATATAATTTGCATAATCTATTGTAATAATGGTATTTTCCTCACGATAACATGAGGCTGTAAATACATTTAATCATTTTGGTTGACTTTTCTGCAAAATCTTCAACTTTATGACCATGTTGAGTTTGTTCGAATAACTCATTCAACTCTAGTGAAGTATTTCAATGAGGAAGACATCACTCAACTTAAACAACTTTAAGAACGACACTCGTCACGAATCACCATTGCTACGGCGATGGCAATATTATCGAAACGTCAGCCAAAATAAATAATGGTTTCAAACATTCAACGTGAGATTAAAGATCGAAAAAAAAAGCATTATAGTTTCCGAAGATTCGTATTCTGCATAGGAATACTGTTTACATCAATAAAATTCTCAGCGTTAAAGAAAACATACTCAGCAACTCGAATTATTCATTCATACATCATAAAAACCAGCATTCTACTTGAGGATACATCCCTCAGAACTTTTAAGTCATTTTATACAACTTTTGGCTTAATTCATGGCGTAAAAAAGAAGATATTAGAGAATCGGATGCTTTTCGATGACACAGCCAACTTGAGGACTTTTATCATCTTGAATATTTTGCTCGAGGAAGTTCAGCACAGTTATGACTTTGAGGCAATGAATATAAAGAAATGAGGAGTGTTAGTTGATAAAGAAGACGGCGAGTCGGCGTCGTAATTTATGTGGAACGCTGCCGCTGCTGCTGCGAATTGAATTACAATAATCAGATTGGATAGAAGTGAAGGCCAAGCGATGCTGATGAGTTCATTGTTGCCATCAAAAGCATCGTTGATATTTTCGGCACTACATCGTCAATAAAATGCCTGAGACGAACTTCTTAACATTTACTACTAGACAGAGGACTTGTGGAAACCTCAGTTAAGTCCTCAATTGTTCTGCTTCGTTAACGTTCATTGAAATCCATTCCTGGAAGAAAGCCAGAAACCATTGCACACGACTTGAGATTTCTATTGAAACATTCATTTATTAATGTAGTGGATCTCCTTGTTGCATATTTCACATCCAATTCCTCAGCAGCTTTTTTCTCACAACAGTTAACAACTCAAATCACGTGTGTTTGAAGCTAATATTTGTATGATTAAGCACGTGACCTAAAAAGAAAAGTATCTGAAAATATCTGAAGTACAGTACGCTGTGATTATCACGTAATCAAATATTACCTCAAAATGCATCCGTCAGAAAACCAAGAGTCTCTATCAAACGAGTAATATGAGGACTGGTAATATTAAGAGCTGAGACATTCCATAACATCAGTAACGATCTCGTAGTACGTTGGTGAAAAATTCTGTACTGACACTTCTCAGAAGAATCATTTCTGTCATAATGGACAGATTTTTGAAGAGATACACCGTTTGAAGAACACAGTCTGCTAAAACAAATTCATCTCGTTCAGCAGTACCATGTAATCAATCTCAAGGTAGAATGTCTTAGCAGCATAGATTGTTTAACGTATTTCATTGAGTTTAAAAGAGGTCTCATATCCACTTGCGACTAGTTCATAGTCTTTTGATCCTCAGAATTACATTATGTTCTTGTCACTCATAACATCGATGCTAATAAAATTATACATCCACGGCGAATCTGCCGAATACTACAACTTTGTTTGTTTCGAAATAGAAGACATCACAGATTTTTTCACGACAAAGATGGTCGTTGTGGCTATGTGCATCGAAAAAAAAAACTCCGGAGACGTTTTCTTGGCAAAAATTTTTTTGCAAGAAATTTTTGTGGCTGTATCTCTTGGAAGATAAACCCGATTCAGTCACCTCACATTAACATAAACCCGATTCATTCACCTCACATAAACAGTTGGCGCAATGGTAAAGCTGTCACAGTGACACGAAGACCCAAATGAGTTCCTAGACCTCATCTCCCGCAATCAGTAAATTTGCACAGGAGAAATCTAGATGAGGTAAACAGCATTGATTTGGTGAAGAGTGGTCAACTTAAATTACTGTATAGACTGGACTCGCACTCAATCATCTTCACGATATCACGTTAAAAACGATTGCATAGGCGTATCACGCGACAGAGAAAGCAAGAGCTCATCTTATCTTATCAATAGTTTGATATGAGGAACAATGTCATTAATGTCAAGCTTATCACAAATCAAACTCAATCGAAATCCTCAAACTCAGTTATTAATTGCTTATTAGCGTTGCTTCCCTAATTTTATTGAGTAGATGCTGCTTAGTTGTATGATTATCAAATTAAATCGATCCTCGAAAATTTTCTCCAACAAGGAAGAGGGAAGAAAACATGGAGGATAAAAAAAGTGCGATTGAAAATAGAAGATTAAACGAGGAAAAGTGCATGCTACGGAAATCAACTTGTACTAAAATGTCGTCATCAACATTTGGTCTTTGATGTTTCCGAATCAGCTTCGAGTTTAAACATTGAAACGTAGCGTTGAAGTGATTGAGGGTCGAGGAAAAAGCAAAGCAGAGCCGATGCTCAGCAGTAAGGGATTTCTCGTTTAGAAGATTACTGCTAGAACTATTACTGCTAGTTGTCGAAAACAAATAGAATACATAGTTTTTATTCACGTCAGTATGAAACGGTTGCATTCATCAACGCTTCAAGCAAATATGTCAAACTCAGATTCGTCTAATCAACATCGTCAATTTCGCGTTCACTTAGTGAGTTCGTTTACGAGTCAACTGTCTTTAAAAAATGAATCTTATTCGATTTATTTACTTGGCGATTTATGTTTACTTTTCACTAAGGAATTACAACAACAACAACAATAACGATAATATTACAGAATAAGCAAATCTTTTTGTATGATAAATAAATAATTTATGAGTTATTATTGACTCATATTATGCAGTTATAATTGGTGAAGTACTGAAGAAATGTTTGCTGGCGCTGTTTATTGTTCTTTGAATCGTAAATAAACACTTCACTTAGTTCAATCCTAAGTAGGAACAATGTAGAGTATTCAAAAATATCGATTGAAACTTATAGAAATTATTGATTTTTTAACAATCATCGGAAGGAACGTCAATGCATTCACAACGGTGAAAGGATGAACATTTCATTTTCTTCGATTCTTACACGCAATCAGAATGTAATCGACCAGAATAACAGGACAATAAAAAAGTGAACTGAACTGAAATAATGACATTATGGAATCAACTTAAGCCAGTTGTAGCAGGCCGAAAGTTATGCTTGACTGAATTAATGTATCCGTCGTAAAAGCTGCATATAAGAAAGCCAGATGATTAGTAGAGTTTGTCAACACGCTGGTTTGATTTTGAAAGACATTCCTCAATACGCGACTATTTCGAAGAGTTGAAGATGAACTGATAGAGGAACCACTAGAACAATACAAAACGAAATGCAACTCATTGAGTAATGAGTTGAGTATTGTTGAAAATACCAGCTGATATGGTGATATTATCAAAGGTTGCTATCAAATTTTCCATAGCAAAATGAAAATGGTCCACGGTTGATCACATTTGATAGGATCTCTACTTCGCAATAGAGGTGGGAGTCAATTACTGAAAACCATAACAACGAATCTGATCTCGTCGCAATCAATAGGTTTTCCCAAAATTTTTTGCTCTTACAAAAGGAAAACAATCTGCAATCTTTGGAGAACGACCTTTTAAAGAAACTATTAGTTGGAATTGATAAAATTTTAAGTCAGTTTGGGCGAAGATACCGTGATTGACCACGTCGACAGGGTATATGATCAGCAGTTGGTCATTTCGACGAAAGAGGGTGGAGTTTGACTCATACAGACATCACTTAGAGACGTTCTATAGAAAGTCCTGCACTTATACGCCAAAGTGATTCAGTTAGATTGGCAGGCCATATCACTTTACGTCCGAACATACCATGATTTGCAACGAAACGATAAGAAAGGATTTCATAGGAGAAACACCTAAGGATATGGAGGAAGAGGCTAAAGCTGGACAAAGGCTGCATATTAGAACCTCACCAATCATATGAATAGGGTGATCACAATTCAGTAGGTGATCACAATTCAGTAGGTGATCTGCACGAGTACTGCACATTGCACATTAGATTAGAGCACATTTGAATGATTAGAATTCTAAGCGAATTCCTGGAGTAAAAATACAATGATATAAAGTGATAAAATGCTAATGATGACGATAAAGAAGTGCGACAGGTTCACTGGCTTCCGCAAGATTCCGTTTATGACCAACGTGAATGCTGCTGATCCTGACGACCTTGGAAAAAAGTTATAATTGTAGAAAAAAAAACTATTGTGAATAAATAAATGATCACGGACTTTTTTATTTTTGAAATCAAATACAAAATAAAAAAGATAACAGAGCGTACAGACGAGGCTCTAAACTCTCTCAAGCAATCGTCATAGCGCATGTTCCGAGGTGAATATAATAATAATCTTCTAACGCCTTGTGACTTGAATATGCTAGAAGTGATGCTCAACACTCAAGATGTAAGCTTGAGGACGGTCGGTTTGTTGTTGAGGATGCTTATTTCGTTTTCACTTTGACCAGCTGTGATTTCCAGTCACTTACATGTAGGAGTAGGTGACCGTAATGTTTTTGCTATCGTTAGAAATAATGCAAACTGTCAAATGGCTTGTGTTATGATGATTTGCCGAAGTTTAAGCCTTTCAAACTCGTAAGGAGGTTTCAAGCATTCGTTCCTATAACTCTTTATGATGTATAGATAATATAGTATACCAGATATGATTTGATCTCCGGAGATTATTTAAAAACTTTTTCTAGTCAAAAGGTAAGTAGTGCAAGGTGTACTTTATGTTTTGAACTCCCAAATTCTTACATAGTCAAGGAACTTTTTTTGTAGTTACCTTTAACAGACGAGTGTTGATGAGAAAACCACTTTGAAATAAGTGAAGCAATAAGTGGTCGCATTGGGAGGTAGTGGTAGTGTAGTGGATAAGCACAACGGGTCAAATATTTTTGAATGCAGGCTCGAGTGCCGGCTGAGATTCCAAGTTTTATGACTGACTCAGCATCATTACGGGTGATAGAACTTCTGCGATTGATCTGGCGGTGTAATTTGGTTCATCATCACGTCTCGATCATTCGGGAAGAACCAAACGAAGGTTTGACAGTAATTTCTCATCTATACAAATGTTCCGTATACTTAATTACTTCATTATCCATTATCTAATTTAGTGGTAAGCAGTTTTGACTAGATCGTATCGCCTTATGAAACTCCATTGAGTAAGCTTGGAGTCCAGTCAAACAGCTTCATTTTCGATGTGCAACTTTAATAACATACGTCAAGAATTTTCAAATAGAACGTTGTTCTCAAATTCTTTTCTGCAGTTGTCGAAAGCTATAAAGAAGGCAGGTGGTATCCTCAAAAAACTTCTATAGCCTTGCTAACGTTTGAATGTAGCCATACAGCAGAAGGCATTGCAATGTCCAGCTTGCTCTACATATTGAGCTTCATCCAATGTCGCTGATAAACGCAGCAGGATAATTTTGCGAAAGGTTTGTCAAGCACACCTTGCCAACAAGCTGGAAGATAATCCCGAATATCTTTTTGGTCTTTCTTCTTGCGAAACAAGACGGTGCGCGAAGTTTTTCACTAGTCTGATATTTTTTCATTCCGCAGATATCTTGTCATACGGCGAGTAAGTAGTACATGTAGCTTGTGACCACTACCTTCGAGGAAAGAGCACTCATTTAATCTGATTCAGAGACCGCAATATTCTTCTGTTTTCCACAACGTTCTCTTACAGTTGGCATTAATTACCAGTCGTCTAAGACGGCTTGCATTTATATCTAATCAGTCTTCACCTCGTTTCGAGCGTTTCCTTACATGTCGCAGAAAAGCTTTCTGTTCTTTTTGATTTAATTTTTGTTTTCTAATTAATTAGAGAACTATAGTAGATTCAGCACATCCTTGCAGTTCTTTCACACGACAATCCAGTCCCTTGGTCTTCGGTTAGGTCTTCTTCCATCCCTCAGTCATGTATGGAAAGAATCTCGTTGAGTGTTTCCATCGTGAACGACTTCTTCTGGTACTATGACAGATTTTCTTCTCTAGCCATTTGCTAAAACGAATCGTCGCACGGAGAAGACGGTGATCAAACCCAGCGCTGAAACGTAGTACTGCTAATTACTACCAAAAGCACCATCTGTTAGTAAGAATTTGACCAATCTCCGTATATGCTGTTTATTTGTCAGCTCCCATGCCAGTCGGCAGTAACACACAAGACCAGACATATGTAAGACACTGCTTCGAGTCCAACGTGAACCTCCGACTTTATGTTTCAATCAGCATCGAGTCAATATAAATTATAGAAACTCGAGACTATTATGACCTATCATAGTTTGTAGAAAAGAATAAATCACAAATGTGAATATTTACCTCAACATAAAGAGGTTTTTGCCTCATCACAATGAGTATCCTGCGGATTTCTCTTTCCTCTAGAAATTCAACTGTAATAGTTCTTCTATACAGTGTTTGGGATTGATTTATGGATCGAATTTTTCCAAACGATTATTTTAAATCAAAAATTATCGCAGATCAATTAGGTTACATAGTCAAGAGACTTTTCAGAATCCATTTCACTTTGTTTCTTTCAGAGTTCTCGAATTGAAGAAATTAGGTAAAGTTTGAGGAAGTGAATGTGAATAGGTAAGTAATTGTTTGTAGAATGCCGTTCGGTACACTTTGCAAGTACTTGAAGTGCTTTACAGGTCAATCAAAATCGCCTCAATATGGTTTCACTTTTGTCGGCTTCATTTGATTTCGTCACTGTCTGATGAGTCTCGCCAATTCTGGCCATTAATATCGTCTTCAGTGATTGCTTGAAGTAATATCTCACGTTCTATGCTAATTTTTTGACTCCAAAACTCCTATCTTATGCTAATTATTTTGTTTTTAAGCAACACTTCTTTTATAATTCGCAAATTTTTAATGTGTTACATTTCTAAATGAATATATTATATATGTTTTATAAATATTCTAAATGTTTTCCTTTAACGATAAGAATAAATATCTTTATTATAATTATTTTTTTTATCAAATTATCATTACATAACGATTACTAGTTATATACTTTTTAGAACTTTCAAATAGATATTGATAGGATTCGATACCGAATGAATTTTTAAAACATTTAGTTTATAATTAAACTGAGAGCAACTTGTTTTTGCCTCCATGATTTGACTGAGTTTTGAGTTCGTTCTATCCGATATAAACTTTGGTTGCTTCTTATTTCTAGTCAGTCTAGTCTTCCAAATACCGTAATCCTCTTCTAATTGTTCTGATCAGTCTCATCTTATAATACTCCTAATAATCCAGAATATGCTAATTTTCTTCTTCTTACTTCTTAGATATTTCAGTAAGTTCTTAATTAGAAGTTGATTCTTCGGTGTCCTATTCATTACTAGCTTTTCATCAACGGAATTATTATTTGTTTATTGATACTCTTGCTTGAATACTTTTGAATGTTTCTTGCGTTTAGCAGACGATAAGTTATAACTCATTCAACCTCGCTTTATCTGGCTATATGTCCAGCTTTTCCTCTTTCAGTTATGTGGTCAGCAAATGATGTTCTTGGAAAGCTGATTCCGAATTGTCCTTGTGGAGCCACTTTCGATATGCGATTTTGTGCTCCTCATATTTTACCATGTGCACATACTTTTTGTTTTATGTGTCTTAGTGAAAATGTTCAGAGAAAAAAGCGAAGGTAATTATACAGATTTATGCAACGTTACTAATCCTCATTACCTCTATCTATACAAATTTAGGTGTCCATTGTGTCAAAAGAGGTATTCAACATTCATTCTGAACGCTGCCTTAGCTGGTACGTCTGTTGTCACATTACAGTATTCTTGTGAAAATGACACAATCAAACACTTCTCTTATATAAACTCAAGCTTCTAATCTTCCATTCATTAACATTTCGTCCTTTACATATGAAATTTTTAATGTTCATGCTTAAACTTCACGTGTCTTTCATGTGTCTATCATGTGTTCGATGCAAATGTTATACAATTATAGAGATGATCGATCGTATGCGATTACGTCGAGAGTGGTTAGAGGTGAAATTAGTAAAATGTGACGAGTGCGATTCACGACGATCAGTGACGGTGATGAGGCGTTGTCTCACATGTTTGAGGCAACTCGATAAGCATACATCTACTGATCATAAAATGGTGATTATTTTCATATCACACAGTACCTCAGCACTTACGAGTTGAACCACTTGTTCTTTTAAAGATTTTGAGGCAAATTTCTTATTCAGAGCAGTTTTATGATAACTAAGAAAAGTAGGTTGTAGCTTTTTAGGATTGTGTAATATGCCTTGAATGTTGCATCGGTCATCATAATGGTCACGATTTCATCACGATAATGTCCACACCATCAACGTATTCCTCGGCGTCCAAACCATCGGAGTTTTCAAATCGCCTCGATTCTCAACGATATTTACCGTTGGACGTAATATCTAATCGGAAGAAACTATTCAAAAACGTTAAAGTTGTAGATAGCACGTTGTATGTGAATGCTTGATCAAAGATCAATTACTTTTTCATATTATTAGCAGAACGGATGTTTAGGCATCAGTGCTGTTTAAGTCCTTGCGTCTCAAAAATCACCAGTTCTTCACGTGATGCAACGAATTCAGTCCGTCAAACAACGAACCACTTCTGTTGTATGTACAATTCTTCTACGATTCTATATGACTTTCTGATTACGTGACATCTGTCATCACTACAGTTCTTCTGATGTTGACGCACTACACAGTTATGTTCTTAATGCAGTACTTTTCTTTACCAATTATTTATAATTGCTCAGGTCATGAATCTTCGTCAGCGTCTGAAAGTCTATCAAGCCAAAACGGTATTTCTAAGCGCATATCAATGTTCATCAAACGTTTTATCATCCCAAAAACATCTACTCATGTAGAGGAAATGATTTGCCTCTCGAAATCCAACGAGAAAAATGAAATGTCTGACGTCTTCGGTCCTTATGAGCAACAAGGTTCGGTAGATTTTCTATAGCATATCCATATTCTAAGAATGTACTACTTTCTTGATGTCATCGAGATTTCAGATTCGTCTGGCTATCAGAATATTTCACCATATATTTCGCCTCGGTCGAAGAAATTAGAAACACCTGTATCGTCTATCAATAGAGTTAGGTGTGTTGTATTTTTGATCATATTTGAGGCAATTATTAAGTGATGAGTTCATACAGATTAGAATATCAATTGAATGACGTAGTAAGGATTACTTTGTAAGTGTGATTTGTGTTAGAAGCTCTACAAATTAACTCTTTCAGGAATTATCATCGCTATATCTACTTGTGAATACATTTATCGAATTGACTAGACTCATACCTCTTCTGCGTACGGCAGCTTCGTGTTCTTTTACCAGCCACACTTGTTCCTCATCTGCAAGCAACATGTATTGAACTAATGACGGATGAAACTGGTAGAGATCTAAGAAAATCCGCACATACGATTAGCTGTATAAGCCTGTATTACCTCACTAAATAAAATGGTAGTGATTAAAATATGCAGTTGAGTTGGATAGTTGGAACTCATCATTTCATTTTTGTACCTTCAAAATTTTTACTCTATTTTTGTACTTTTAAAATTTTCACTTCAACAATATGTTATAGAGCTGTTGAATGTTTGTCTACCACTTTAAAATGAGGGAAATATTGAGGTTTTTTCTATTAGACAATGAGATTTCTAGATAATTATATATACAGGAACTCTGTGAGCTTTATAAAGATCTAAATCGCTTCATGCGTAATCTTCTAGTGTTATGAATTACTTTGAGTCGTCCAAGATTTAGAGGAAAATTATTGTATCTGTTTTTTTCTAAGGATGCACTTTATCAGGCTATTAGTTTCTCGTCTGTTCTTGTCTGCAGAAGAACGAATACATGGCCGGTCATGAACCAACCATCCTATTCAGATTGGATTACTATTACTTTAGTTAGGCAGCTATGGAAAAAAAAAGAGTTCTATCAACCATCAATCAAGTCGATTTGGAATTCATGTGGAGAAAAACAAAAAAAATTACTCCATACAATGAAGAAATTGAAGTAAATTTGATAGCGCCTCAAGCACCAAGAAAATGTCTTATGTTGGTTAGCGCCAGGTACGACGAGACTCCTTGTACAACTACATTACTGCAACCTCTGAACAATTTCTTCTATTGCTTAACATTTGACTCCGACGATCAATCAAATGTAAAACGACAATGCTGGAAGAGCGAGCGGTTGGTAGAAAATAACACTGCTACAAAACGCTTCACTAGATGAGGAAGACGTGATATCGGTGTTATAAATCAAGTGTTTTCCCTCCAAACCTCAACGTTCCTCCTCGTCCATTGATATCACATCGGACATAAAAACATTCATATATTCAAATGTGGGCAAACAAATCGTAGCTCCTTCTTGACAATCATTTAAATGACCACTGCTTACCTCACAATTCATATCATGTTATCATTTGGCGATGTTCATCATCTTCCATTGCCACTCCTGCTCCTACCAACTTCGTTAAAGCTCCTGTGATTTTACTAGCTTCTCCTTTATTGGTACACAACTAAGTTTCATCCCTGGTAATGACATGGACGTTATAATAGCTACCAATTGCTTTCTGTTTGCCTTATGTGTTGCTATTATGTTATGATGTAATTTGTTTACGAAATTATTGTTTATTTTATTGTTGTTGTATTGCATAAATAAAGTTAGTTGCTCAAGGTCTTACCTCAGTGCTGCACAAAAATGCCCGTGTGGCAACTCAATACAAGGCGAGCAACTATTCAAATCAATGATTCTGACGGTTAGCTCCGTCTACTATGGTTCTATTAAGGCCACAGCTCCACCAAAACATATGTGTTCAACGTAACAAATTACAGATGCTTGTCCACGTTATGAAATTAAGCTGAGTCAAGTGAATGACAATGTCGAGGTAGTAACGAGGAAGAGACTTCTATCTATGTTCCTCCACGGCATATCTTTCTTACTTTTATATAAGGAATAACTCCCTAATGATATGCAATGTCGTTTGAAACCCTTTGAAATCAACAATGTTGAGGAGATTAAGTGGTAAGGATACAATATAGTTCACAGATATAAGCAACATGACGCTTTGTAATAAGCACTGCCGAATAAATCGTTGCATACGTTTTCTGGAAAAACGAAAAAATTTACTCAATTTTACTCGTTGAGTGCAATATCCTCATTGGAAAACGTTCGTTAGAGAAAACATCATAAGAAACTCATTTATTTCACTGAATGAAAAACTTTGAATGATTTAGTCCCCCTGAGATACAAGAATGTAAATAAGGATGGATTTGAATAGTCGGCACACTGTCAGATGTATAGAATTTTTCAGTTACAGAAGTTAGGGAACAGATGAAGGGTGATGCAAATCGTCCTCGATAATAAACGCAGTAGTCGCCTTGGACGACCAGTTGCTGTCGTTCTATTCGAAGTCGTCGAAGCAAAATATCATTGCTTGCTTTTCAAGTGATAAGAGGTTCAACAGATTGTATATGACGCTCACCATTCATGTGCTGATTTAAATCAAGTGCCCTTAGGCGACAATGCGCTTTAATTTGCTAAATATTCTTATAGATTCCATTTCACTTCACTGGACTGCTTCAGTCTTGTTCCCGTACACTCAAAAGAACGCTTAGCATTATCATCATTCTTATTTAATAGGTTCAGAATTCAGAATGAACAAAAAAAAGTAAGCCTTAAGAACGTTCAACAACAGCTGACGTCTTACCGTTATAATCGTATTCATAAGACGTCCATTTCTATGTGTGTTGTGTAGTGACGGCTGCAGTTGTGTTCTGATACTTGAGAGTCGTACAGTACACTCTCAAAAGCTCTTAATATGGGTAATTATTATTATTATGTGTTCATCAAATCGTTCTTGTTCGATCAGGACATCTTGTGAAGGCAACAGGACGTCGGTAGCTAGTCCTTGGTGCAGACAAATACTCATTTGGTGAAAGCTCGCAGTTTTTGGGTACGGTTGATTAGAACAATCCTCAGGCAATTTACTAGTGAAGTTTTCTGTTTCTGTTTTTTTTCTCTTCTGTTCTAGTTTTTCCTTCTCTACATATTAGGTCGGGTTTATGAGAGCCATTAGGTATCATGATAAAATCCGCTATCATTCAAAAGATCTTTTTTCTTTAGTAGTTATGTCTTCCATTAATGGCCTATCGCATTTTAACGGAGGGTTGTGTTTTGGTTTTTCTTAACGTCATTCGGAGCTTAGGCTTACTTATGGGAAAGTTCAATCGGTTCAAACAAGATATTGGCCTTCATATGGTTGTTGAAGTACCACTGATATAATAGCTTTGATCTACAGGGTACTCGTTTGAGGAATCTATCTAAAAAAACAGACCACGTAGCTGAGTTCGACACAAAGCTAGAAGTTTCAACTAGGGTTTGGATACCCATAACGAAAACTTCTACTATGGGACCCCATTTAAGCTTAGCTTTATGAGGTTATCGTAGTTGTTGGGAAATAGAACAATCACTAGAAAAAAAAATCATTCGGAGTGCGAAAAATTAACAAGACTTCACATAAGGCTTAAATGCTTAAGCGAATCTGAACACTGCTCAAAAAATCCGTGCAAATTTCTGCAGTACATTAAGAAACCCATAAATGAAGAGGAAATGAGGAAAGAGGAAAATGAACAGGATGAGGGTTGTTGAAAAGTTTGTTTGCGTTTTTATCTAGTAATACAAAGTGGCATGAAATTATCTTCATTTTTATTATTAAAATTTTTATCCATAAGCTTTTTCTTTTCTTCTTAATTGATAGTACACTAGTTTTCTGTGGATAATTATACTTTGCAGCAATGGATGTATGCTCTTAGTATAGCTTGAGGCATTTTTTTCTTCTCCCTCATATTGACAAACTGTTATCATTTGTCCACGTTGACAGCATTAAACTGAAAAGCTAAGAAATTTATGAAGAGATTAGCAAAAAAATAGTTTTCAATATATATCATAGAGGAGTTTTTTCGCCTCAAACATTTCCTCCATCCCTCCATTTTTTTTTTCAACGAATACAAATTATTACTTGACTACTTTGTACACTCCTTAACAATCGCCAGTACAAATAGATATCAATGAAAGATAATTTAATGCTAAATCAAGATGACATCATTCTGATCAAAATTCACTTAATTTCTTATGTATGCAAATTAAGTTATAATCGTACGAGTATTCTTGTAAAAAAAAAAACTTGACGGTGATAAGAAATTGTTGTCGGTAAGAAGACGGTAACTCCCTGGAGAAGTGAAACTACGACGGTTATAAGTGAGTTAAAACATGAGTGTGATTGTGGTGGTGGTTGGTAATTTGAATTGGCCGCTTGACGGTTGCGAGCTGGGTGCTCCCTGGAGAGCAGCAATTCAACCACCCGACTCTCGCTTTCCACCAACAAAAATAAAACACTCATACATCTGCGAAGATCGCACTTACTGATACATTCTTTTATTGGTGTTATTATGTTTTATGATATTCGTTTTCATCTTTTTTTTTCTTCTGTCAATTATTAAAACGCTTACGGCTATCAGATTGTCGTCACAATGTCATTACAATTCAGTACGTACTTGTAGGCAGAACTAATTATGTTGATGTGTTATCGAACATCTAGACGTGTTCATGTTTTTATGCATTTTTTCACGCTTCTCAATTGTATTTTCCTCTTCGCTTAACTCAAATCTAATGAACTCAATTCTCTATGACTCCCTCATTTAAATATGATCATTTATTAATTATTTCTTATAAAAACGGTTTTTTTTCTCTGTTGAATGTAAATTTATTTGTAAATTTTAATGATGTAAGCATTAATAGATGTTAAGCTGTTGAATGAACTCGAAAAATCACTTGTTAACTGCTATCCGTCTTTTAATAACATCATTGAAAAAAATTACCTCAATATATAAATGATCTATCAGATCGATAAATCGATTTCGATCAATTTTCAATAATAAGAAAATTGCTAACGCTATGTAGACTTTAATGATGATGAAAAAAAATTCATGCTTTTCATATGTATATTCTGTTATTTTGTATAGAAAATTAATATAACTGAGGAAGAGTTGTTCACAAAGATGAGGATTTGTTATTTGCCTCAACACGTAAAGAAATGAAAGGTAAAGAAATGAAAGTAATATATAAAAAAGATTTCGGATATCTCATAAAATCCATGCAGGTTATCAGCTTATCATGCCAGCCTTTGTTTGATGATGTTGGTGATCCTCGTTCGAATTCACTTTCTTGTTTTCTGCCCAGTAATGGAGTACTTTAGTAGTACGCGTAGTACAGTGGTAGAGTGGTCGTAGTAATAAAAAAACTTGATACTGTGTAACCTCATTCGAGTCTTGTATAAGGCTAATCAAGCTTTCCATCACTTCGAGTTTTACCAAATTGATCTGGGAGGATAAACAGCTGTGAGTCGGCAACGGACTGGTACTCTGAAGTCCATGTACAGATCGTTCTCATTCAAATATCTTCACGATAACATCATGACAACGAACGAGTGACGCTTCTATCTCAGTGCTTATCCTTATCATTCTACTTTTACTCCTCAGTAATTATCCTGAGAATTCATTGAGTACTGAATACTTAATTTATACTCTTTTTCTAAAGCTATCGCATAACGAGATTTTCTTCCTCAAATTTTTCCTCAAAATACGATATTACGAATAGCAATGACCTACACGTTCCTCGGTTTGGTCGAGAAATGCGTAGGTATTTGAAAAAAGCTCCTTAGATTTTGAAGGATGACATCGTCATTCGTCCGGAAGGTAACAGTGAAGCAGAGGTAGTACTTTATGAATTAATAAAAAACATTGTGCATAAGTGCGGTGGAAGAAAGAATTCAATGGTCAAAGATCAGCAAATCGAAGCAAATGTGTCTTCAATTACAAAGACCACCTCTGAATTGTATCTTGAACGATCTTTGATCATGAAGAATAACATCTTGAATGAATCAAGCGGAAGGAAAAAAACAACGTGGTCCTCTTAGACGATATTGGAAAAAATCAACGGCTATCCAACCGATAGAAATCACTGCGTTGTTTTTTTTTCGATTTAGCAGTTTCTCAGGAATCATGATATGCTCCAGAAAAATGACCTCTCCTTTTGACTACGTCAAGAAATATGTGCTCCATCCAGAGAGCCAGAAGAATATGTACTTGTAGTAAAACACAGAGGGATAGCTCACGTTATGACAAGAACGGACGGAAGATGAATGAAAAGAATCGTGAATTAAACCCTAACAGATTGATAGTGTTCGTCTACACGATTACCTAAACGGTAGGTCGCGGTGATGCACGAGGGATAAATCTCGTGTGCGCGGGTTTGAGTCCGCTCTCAGGTCAAACAATCCTTTCATACCTCAATGGTCGATGATTAAATATCAAGAGAATGAACAGCACTCACTTGACAGCAGATTGGCTATTCCGTGTCATTTTTTAGACAATTTCTTTTAAACATCGTTACAATTGCTATTGAGTGTCGTATCTTTTAAGTGAGGTAGATTAGCCAATGGCTATCCTCATTCTACCTCAAGTGTTTTTTGTCACTAGCTTGATTTTTCGTTGTTCTATTAAATGCCGAGTTTCCAACATATATTATACAATCTATGTCAATTATTTTGTTGTTTTTTAATTGACTGAAGAGCACTGATTTTTGCTATTTATGCGATATAAAATTAGTTTATTTAAAGATTAATTAAAACAAAAAGAAAATTATGTGAAAAAGT
>KN716492.1:16571-28995 GCA_000816705.1 Dictyocaulus viviparus | reverse complement strand
CACAGAATTTTCAATTCTTAAATGGTTTTCATTTCTATTTCAGCACTATCTCAATGTAGTATCATTTTAGACAAAAGATTTTACTTTTTTTAAAAATGACGTCACCCTAATTTTATTTACTGCTTATTGTTTAACTCCGCTTATGGCCATTTTTGTTTACTGTTTATCAATTATGATACGTTATAATGGTTTTGCTCTAATATCCCTCATAATGTTGAATCAATCGCAAAACTCATAACCTCAATCAAGAGGTGCTAAGTTTTGCGATTAATTAACTCAACATTATTTGGGATATTTATTACATATTTTCATTAATATAATAGCTTTATTTTAATACCGTAACATTAGCGTAGTATTTAATATATTAAAAGTATATCAAGTTTCCAATGGTGTCATTGTTAGATCGTAAAGAGCAGAATGTATTAGGATGAGGATATGCATTGGTATAATCTATCTCCTTGGAAGATGCGTCACCCATTCTTTGTCTGGATTTTATGGTGAGGGTGTTCCGATGGGAGTGATCTATACAATGACTGGAGAAGAAGAGTCTGTTGCCAAGTCGAGGCTAGTGAACTCAAGCAATCTCCTGTATAAAACTCCATTAAAAAACAATCTCATTGCACAAAAAAACTACTTCGATGTATAAAAACACATTAAACACAGGAGATGGGACCACTGGTTGCATCTTAGTACCCGTCTCCATTGAAGCGGAGCTATGAAGATCACCACCCGATTTACTATATGTAAAGCTTTACACACCATTCACCTACTTCAGATAGGAAAATTTTTATGTTCAATGGCATTAATATAAACAGAATTTGATGAAGACTATGAAAATTTAATAAATGAAGAAACTCCATTGCGAAAGAATTTTCATTCAAATTCTGAGGACTTTTTGACGGACAAAATATTGAGGATCACCCAATTGACCTTCTGGATGACTGAGCAATAGGCCAAGATCAAAAAAAATGATGTCCAACATACATCAGAAAGCTATGAACAGCTCAAAATTTAATATTTCGAAACAACGTTATCAACGTGATGTCATGATGACGAATAAATGCAATTAGCTTTATACCATGGCTTAAGTTGATGCTTAATCAGGGATGCTTCTAATTTCTCGCATTTCCTGGCACCAGTTAACCGGCTTCAGGGGGATGGCCATCTTGGTAGACCTCGAAACGATCGCCAACCTCAATCGAGCCTTCGTATCATTGTAGCGCATCCACCACTCCATTACTCGCTAACTTCAATCTTAAAGTGTTTGACACGTAAACCTTGGTAATTTCCTTCCACTTCAATCATTTAAGTGTTTTTCTTTCTTGGTTTGAAACAGAACATAGAAAAAACAGCAGGTGACGCTGTGGTAGGAGAGGCCACACTGACACACTGGCTCGATACCGTATACGTTCGTGTACCGTTCCTACGCCAACCAAGCCTTCTATCCCTGAATAGCCGGTGAAGGGGTGCCAGAGTAGTCTGACAGGCTGAACATCACTGAGTTGGCAACAGAGTAGTCAACTAAGCAACTCACGATTCATGGTTATAGACCACCCCTATCAGAATATTAACCTCATTCAGGGGTACATTTCCTCAGGAAGATAGATTATGACAATGCTTATCCTCATCTTAATATTAAATTAATGAGACATCTAATAAGTTACATTGAAATTAATTGGAGTTTCAGAATGTATTTTCGTTTATAATAGTGGTGAAGGTGATGCTCAAAATTGTGGTGTAGATATCTGATGTGATCTACAATTGATTCACCACTCTTTTCTAATCTATCTATGATGAGTGCTGCAGTAATCGATAGAAAGCTCTGTAGAATTAGATCCATTGTAAGAAACCATAATGATCTGTAAGCACAACGACCAATCACATAGTCGAGAAGACGCTGATGTTTCTTTGCAGAAAAAACCCAGTAGTACTAACAAGTGGAAGCATGAGAGGAAGTAAAAGGCCTGTAGTCAGTGATTTTTTTGCGGTTCTATTGTTTTTCATGAATCTCTAGCTGTATGCTGTCCTTGAGGTAAGTTTTTAAAAATCTATTCTACCTGGAATACTAAACCTTCCCTACCTGAAACGCTATTTTGAAACTCTGATGATCCTTGGCGTCCTTTTCTTTTTTACAATAAAAACAACTTTTATTCGAATGCTTTTCACTAATCACTTCGTCGTTAAGCGAGTTATATAAATGATAAGAAACAGAAAAAACAATGTTAACGAACTAAACGAATCTTAAGCTAACGATATATATTTTATCTGGTAAACTTTCCTTATTTTCCTCATTTCATAATGATATCCTTCCATCCGATTATCATGATTGTTAAGCTGAGATAGTAAAAGTGAATATTTGAATGCTGACGAGTTCGATAGCACGTATTTACGCAGTACGAAAGATGCTTGATAGCTTTCATTGTCCTTGAACTTCCATGCTAAAATTTCGATACGCTCTCAAGTAACCATAGCGAACATTCAATCGTGAACTCCTTAGATTCCTATGACCTCATTTTAAACCTTACTATTCCATCTGTTTCTTCTCAAATGTGGAATCAAACTACGCTTCGATGATGTGTATCGGAGTTGCACCTTCTACCACTGCACCTAGTAAAACGTTTATGAAATTTTTTTTTTCTGATGGCATTGAAAAATATGCTCTATGAATCAATAAGGGCATTTTATACTTTGTTGAACGCTGTATTAATCAATAAGGGCACTTTATGCAAATATTAACATTTGGTGAATAGGCTGAAATCCATTATATATGCTACAAATTGAAAGAATATAAGTGTAGAACTTGTGTGGCAGTACTGATTGGTGATGTGGAAACTAGGAAAACGCTAAGCTCGTCTTCTAGGAAGATGTCACTATATGACACCCCGCCAATGTTCTTACTGATCATCTTTCTGACATCTACGACTTTGATGTAAAGATCTCTAGAAGAAGCTCAACAATCGATTGAACGCACCATAATCGACTATACCGCATTGTGGAGTGAGAATACCTTATTCACGTGCATAACATTATCTTTGATATACAAGGCCAAGAAGAAGTCGTTGAAACGTCGACCTCTCTGCTGGATTATGAAGAGCAACCTTCTTATTTACTCATAAAGATAATGACAACAGAAAGGTTAATCACAAGCTCAATTTGATAACAACCACATCTATCACTATTAGCTACAATCATTAGTGAACTGCATTATGAGGTTTACCAAATTTTTCTTGAAAAGGCTTTTCAATATTCTGAGGCAAGTGATTGACTATCAATATAAATCAAAGATTAAAGTACAGGCGATATTGCAAATAAATAAGAGAAGTTGATAAGTAGATCTGAACTTTCTTCAATGCTGATTTCTTAATGTCTCAATGCCACATGTTTACTAGTTGTTTATTTGTTTGCTCGTTAAAATCACGTCGATTATTTATCTCTCGTGAAATAAGTTATCTTTTACAATGTTTGCCTTCTAGATGTGGTCAGTAACGGATCAGGAATGACATTCCATGGGTTCCAACGGGTCGACTCAGACCCGAATTTCAGTGACAATCCCCGTCTGCAACTCCTAAACGAAAACGAGGATTTAGGTACGTAAATGAGGTTTGATTAATGTAAAATTGACAGATCGGCATAACATACTAAGTTCTACATGATCTTTGTTAACAATCTTAGTTTCTAGAACTGAACGCTCGATTTTATAATTATACCTGAAGAATAAAAGCTAACTCACCTAAATTGAGATAGAAATACTACAAGCTTTTAATATGCAACTCAAATTTCATAAGATAGTTGTTGTTCGGAATTTACTTGATGTCTTAGTGCTGGAATGAGCTTGTTGATCACGGTCGTTCTTTGTTTTATGCTAATTGAAGGTGAGAGATCTTTGTTCTAGGAAGTTTCATCCTTACTCGTTTATCAGTGACTCACTAACGCTGCACAGTTTTCCTCAGTCCTTAGTGTATGAAACGATGTCAATTTTTAGAATATTCCAAATTATAACTACATGAGAATAATCACTCTTCGTTACGGACAGTTTAACAATATCTGTAGTTGTTTAAATGTTCTTCTCTCGTAAAGTCTAAAATTATTCGAGATAGTCAAAACATGTGATCGAAAAGTCATTTGTTATACTACAACGCTTCATCGATGCTTTTCTAAGCTCCATAAGCCTCCTATGCCTCCTCTGCTCCATTTTTGGACTGAATCACATCAATTTCATCGAATACACACAACGTCGTTGATGCACTCGTAAGCAGCTATTTTGGATAGCGCAAAAAAAGCAAACTCAGAAATTTCCAATAGTAATTGTTGCTTTATTAAATTTCTATTAAGCTTTATGGTATCAGACCAGCATATCACATGAGAGTCTAGAAAAATTGAAGACCTCGATCAAAATCTGTAGTGAGGAGAATCATCATCACGTAGTTCAAAAATAGGTGAAAGAGTTTAGTAGTCCTACTAATATGATCTATGATATCAAAAATATTCAAAATCATCTATACAAGTATCGTTTATTAACATTCTAATATTTTGCTGAACTTTTGGAGGCAATCTTTTTGCCTGAAATTTGCCTCATGGCGACATTCGCTTAAGTGATCGTTATCACTATGATATCACTATGAATAGTAGATGTTAGTAGATGTACAATCTGACTCGTCGTCTGGAAGCAGGCAATTCTTCTAGTGAGTACCAAAAAGCGATCGTGTAGTGGAAACGATTGACGGAAACCTAGTTGAGATTGATGAAATTTTTCTTGCTAAAGTTACTATCTAAATGAATAATTTAGTGTGATATTTTCTTAATAGAGCACGTTTTTAATAGAATGGTATTCTGCAGAAGTTTCCAAATTCACAGCAGAAGAATGATTGCTGGTTTCAGCTGGTACGTGTCATCTGAAGAACTTCAAGATCACAAGTATCACTAAACAATAATCGATAATCAATCGATTTATTTCTCAACAATTTTCCCGTACTTTTGCCTCAATCTTATATCACTCGTCACTAGAGTGCAAAAGCACGTCAACGATAAAATGAACTCGTTCTCGTTAAAGCTTAATCATGAGCAACAAAAATTCATATTTATTATAGTGTACAGTCGTCCAGTTATATATAAGTGAACTTTGACCTGTTAATAACAAAAAACGAAATTCATGTTAATTAACATAATAACTCTCGAGAAAATTGATGAAGCTTTCAAAAGCTTATCGAAATAATCTATAACGTGTAATAGTTTTATTTCTTTGGCACAAATCCAAGCCGTTCAAATACAGACCCCATCGTGACTTACCATCAAACTGCAAATGATCTACGTTTTGATGTACACTAAAAAATAACTGCTATGAGGTAGACGATATGCTTAAACAGACATTTTTCCAAATGAAAATGACCTCGTTGAGATGGAGGACTCCATTGAGATCACTCACATTCTGCAGCCAAAGCATAATTACTTCTATCATACATAAATAATTTAACTATAATATGGATCTAAGCAGAGAGAATAGCGAACAAATAAAGTTTATGGAATTAAAAACATTACGGTAATAAATAAGCGTTATTTTTCTTACTGGCTACTTCAGTAACTCGTTTCATCCTCCCGATTTGATTATATTACTTAAAATTTCACTTCTTTTTGTTGTACCAGATAAGGAAATTGTTACGAAAATCATTCCTCATTTTGAGGTAGAAAAATAAGTGACGAACTAAAAAATATCTAACTGCCAGTATTTCTACTACTCAAATTTCGTACTAGCAATTGTTCACAAAAATACCGGCTTATTTTTATATATGTTTTATTTGGATATGACAAAATCCGAGAATTGTGGAAGCGACGGAATTATAGCAATGAGTTATTCATTCATATTGCTTACATATAAATTGAGGGGCGACAACAAAGAACAAGAATGAACCTAAACTTTTGCCTCAACAGCCTCAACCGATAGCGGTGTCGCTTCGGATTGTTAACAGAAACCTGCGTTATTCAACAGTAATGACGTCATAAACTCAAAATGCAATGCAAGATTGAGTGACGTACGTCGTTGTTCGCTACATCAGTTCTGAATGATGACGATATTGTGAGGAATGAGTTAAAAATTATGAAAAAGACTATAAAACTTAATTAGAAGAAAAACAAAAACACGTTTGCGACGTGTCGTACCCGGAAGTAGACACTTTATTTTTAACAGTTGTCATTTGATATGTAAATTCTTCCCAATGAGTTACTGAACAGCCTAAAAATCTAAAAGCTACCATCAAGCTATTACTGTAGAAGAAATGAAAAGTATAACTGCCTCTAAATCCTCATACATCTGTATACTTTTTGACTGTAGTATTTTGAAATATAGTTGATAATATTGAACTCAATTCAGCTTCAACATGTCACATTGGGATAGATCTAGATGAAAGCAGTTTCGATGAGATCGAACGACAAGAACTTGACGATCACCTAGGCGAGATTCCCACCACATTTCATCGACGACAACGACGAGTAAGTAATGTAAATCATTATAGCTTCTGAAGAAAACAATGTAGTTGATTGTTACGATCGTTGTACACGTCGATTAACACTGCAAGTTCAACTCCAAGCACATCGTCAACGACGTGATTTCTGACGATAATCATTAAATTGTAGTAAGGTGAACATCGCAGTAACTCAAAAACTGGTGACTTCGATAAGTTATCCTGATTGAGAATCTTTGTAGTTCTCATTATGCATGAAGCGTCTGTTCGAATAATTCTACGTTTAAACAAACGTGATTGGACGACACAGATTTTACTCGCGTAATTAGGTGTGTCGTAGTGAAATTCAAGTATCACATTAGACTCGATGATTTTCCTCTAATTTATTCACTTCACTGTTTTCTAAAAGCTTTGTACTTTTAATCATGCAGAACATTTTTTCTCACCTTTTCTACGGAAAAACGCCTTATTAACGGTGATTTTTGAGAAAATTTCTAGATATTAGCATATTTAGTTGAAGTTCAGATGAGTATAGTTTGAGGTTTCGAGTTTTGTGAATAATTTAGTTGTGAGGGATGTTGAAATACGCCCACTACAGAAGTATCGTAGTTGAGAATAAAATACTGATGACTGCGATATACGACGAATTAAATCGTAGTCAAAATGTCGATAATCGACAGATATCGATCGTGTACATGAATGTAAGGTGACAATCGTTTTTCAAACGAGATTTCCCTTCTATTCAGATGAAGAGGTTGAGGAGGTACTTGGTTTTGTAAGCATTTCACTTACGTATTTCTTGTTGGCATGACGACGCCATGAAGACACGAAATAAAACTGTGAACTGTAAGCGATTCTGACAGGAGATTTTCTTAGATTCATTCCTACGTATTGTCGTACTGACAGAGATGACTGAGAACAATAATCAGACTGAAAAAGTTTTTTGTGAGTTTAATGAGGTTTTTGAGAAAATGTAATTAATCTATTTCGTAGCATAATTACATTTTATAATAAGAAATAACTTCAACGAAATGAATTGATTTGTTCTTCGAAGGAATGGATGAATGATAGTTGAAAACGTCGAACTCGGTAAGCTTCAGCAAGTAACGAGTTGCTGTAGTTCCCGCCCAAAATTTTCATTTCCAAAAGCAACTCTCTCTCTTTCTCTCATCTCCACCTCGCCTCTTCAAAGCACCTTTTCCATAACTGGCCTCATTCAAGCTTCAAGCTGTTCATCCATATCGCAACGCTGAATTTGATTTTCCACAAAAATGGGCTTACCTGAGGATCACATTCATCCGGTGAAATTTTAGATTTTCATGTAATTAGTTTTTTTTTTCTCTGCTATCTAAATATGGAAGGATATTTTCATGTAAATGAGCATTTCGATGATTCCAAATTCTATCAGAATACGTCCTATCGTACTGCTTCAGAATATGAATATTTTACGGTTTCGAAAAATTCCAGAACGTTTCCAGAAACGTATTTGTAAAATATTTTCACTAGTGGTCCATCGTAGTTCGGCGCGCTAACAAATTTGAAATTATTGATTTACAGTAGTAGAAAAGGGAAGATCAAAAGTTCATTTCCTACTGTATTGTATTATTATTATAGCTTTTATCAATGTTATTTTGTTATTGTTATTTTCGTTATTCTGCAAAGAAAAGCAATCATGTAAACAAAACAAAAAAACAAAGTGTATACTAAGAAATAAACAAAACAACAAAATGTAAACAGATTTCTTTGTTAGGTAACCACGTATTCTTTTAATCGCTCTGGAAAATAATCCTTTTTTTTTCTGTCAAAAAAGTCTATGAACCCTCCTTTTCGCTGTCGCTAGAGAAATTATACGTTCACGAAGTGAAATAATATTTTTTTTTTGTATCGCTGAGTGAAACCTCAAGCGAGACTGACCCTCATCACTATTAAGGACATAAGAACAAAATCATTATAACTTATCATAGTTGATATGACTTGAATTAAAAGACTATGAGGAAACATTTTTGTCCTCATCCCATATTTTTCCACTGCTTTTATTTTGTCAGCATTTCAAATACGATATATTTGAATTCGCTTTATTATTTTATGTGAATGCTGAGTTACATTCCTTCAAGCAGTAGGTTTCGACGATTTTTTAATCTTTTCATTTCAAACAAAACATTGAGGAAATTTTTGAGTGACTATGAGTTGTGTTTTTGTATAGGAAGCGCTCTATGGCTCTTCGGTTACTCGGAACCGATATGTCGATGACTATGAGAGCAGTCAACTGTTACAATCCGGTCACGACAAGGTACTGACATCAACGCTTTTCTCTGTGTCTCCAGTCTTATATTTATCTAAATTTATTTACTTTCTAAATTGTTTATAAATAATTCTATTATTAATAGTCATCACTATAACTTTTTTTCGTATCTGTTCGTCTATTTACTTCCTTAAGGTAAATAATTATATTTACAACTAAAACAAGCATAAGAAAATAAAGTGCTATCCTTAACTGCTGTAAAATTGTTTATCTACAAAAAATAACTACTTTTAATATTTGTTTTAGATTGAAAGATGACGTCATGTACTATTTTTTTGGACTCTTTTTCAACTTTGCTTCTCCTTGTCTTAAACATATTCCTGAGGAAAAGATAAGTAAATGAAGTCTTGATTCAACTGAGCAGCATCATAGTCGTAACGACCACGAACTTCAAAATGAACTACTGCAGCTCACTACTTTACCACTAGACTACTGATAGTTGGAATAATTCTGTGTAGTAGAACGGAGGTATGCAAAACTGCCGTGAGAAGAAACGAGTTGTTGATTTTTGAATTGAGTTCTTCTTCAACAATGCCATTAATTACCATATTTCTGCACTATAAATGAGTAATGAGTTGATAAGCAGTTTCTCTCGAATAAGTACTACAAAAAGAATCGATAGATCAAGAAAGCGGTATGAAATCTGTCACCATTGCAGTACTAGATTCCCGATCGACGTATTTCATCTGGATATGGTGATGTTTTTATATGATTTCCTGGAGTGATGACGTTTGAATTAATTATTCAGAACACTACTATTTCCATCCTTAGTTGCACTTTGTCAAAAAAAAGAGCCTTCAACTTTAATGAGATACTGTGGAAGATTCTATCAAACCGTGAGGTCGTGAGGTTATGGTTGCCTTCTCTTTAACGATGCTATAGTATTTAGCTGTCATCATATACGGTGTCTTTCATTAATCATCCGAACCGTGTTTTTTTCTTCCTCTTCGCTTTTTTATCAATTTTTTCTCTCTTGGAAATACGTCACAGATCGTATATGAGAGGATATGGATGTTATTATAAATTTTTGCAAATATTTGATAACTCTCAATAAATGTCAACAAGAATTCGTAATAGCGATCGTCATTAGTGGAGAGGAAAGTCGAAGACGAGGAAAAAAAAAATTCAATTTTGAAATAAGGTGATTTCTGGTGGTGGTGTGATAAAGTGATAGCAGTTAACTCGACACTTTTGTTGTGGTGGTGGTGGTGATCTACCAAACACTTCTCAGTCTCATTCTGCATCACAAAAACATTTGACGTAACGAAGTGAATTCAACGAAGACAAATGTTATTCAGATGACATCAAGTACGACGACCGGTCACTATCGTAATCGATCAGTGATAATAACCCATTTTTTTGTTGATAACTGTAATTTATTGGAGGGATAATGAGTGCAGTTATCACTTAACACTTCTTCTTCTAAGTACGCATAATTTTCCTCATATATTCAAAGCTTAAAGACATCAAGACATTGAATATTTTTGTTCTCGAACAAATATAGTTGCAAAATTTGAGCGGTTTCACATTTTCTCTTCGAAGGATAGTGTTTTTTTTTCTTACCGCCACATTCATGCTTATATGCCTTAACACAATATCTGTTTCGTTCATCTTTTTTTCCTTTCTTAGAAATGAAATTTGACTCCTCATGAGAATGAGGTGTTTCTTTGAATTCTGTTTTTTTGCATTCATTCAATTCTTTGAAGAAATATTCAGAAATGATATTATTCGTCATGATGTACTGCTTGAATTTTTCTATTATTACAGAGTGCACAGGATGACGCTGATGAAAGTGTGGACATGAAAGGTGATGAAGATGATGAAGAACACGGAAAAGCAAAAAAAGTTCGTTTGATTACTTTTCGTGATCACAGCAGCTCTTCCCGATCGTTTTCTTTTTTCTGTGCAGAAAAAAATTTCTGCTACTTTCAACGAGAAAAATGAGGGCATTGATAAACTCTATTCCTTTTTTTCTTTGTTTAGTTTTTTTTTTCCTCAATAACATTTCTCGTCGATGACTGTTTTTTTTTGTTGTGGTGGAAGAAAGCTTAATGCTTTAATATTGATCTGTAATTTAATTCTTCTTTTATAAGTAATGGATATGAGTTAATGATAGAATCTTTTTGAAATTTTCAATATTCTTACATAATATTGACTTGGTCCTCAGTTATTCTCATCGTTGCAAAAAAAAAAGCAATATCCCTCTAAGCGACCCTCAATTTCATAGAGAAATCAAATGATTTCCTAAGCTATGTGCTTTCATTTCGTGATGTGCATGACTCCATTCATTGTGGTTTCATTCAGACGATTTTTTCCTCTCTATTTCTATAAATGAAGTTTTCTGAGTGAACCACTCATGCCATTCTCCCACCTCACTCTTTAAGCTCATAGATTTTCCCTCTGCTTAATTTAACTATTTGAAAATCGCATTACGGTAAAAAAATTCAGTCCATCTACGAGTCACTAGCAATAGAAAAATTCATCACTAAACAAATTTCTAGTAAATGTCCGTAATTATCGCATTCATCAGTTTTTTTGTAATAATTTTTATTTATTTACAACTATGGTGGTGCACCTAACACAGTGGCATGCGTGCCAATGTGATGTGCACACTCAGATTAGTGCACCCCGAATCGCCTCAGGCATGCCCAGCCTACCACCACTTCGATGTCGATGTGCTGCCAGTAGGAAAGTCCATACAGATAAGCAGCCCTGTTTTTGTAGAGAGAGTTCACCTCAATTCAGTATAGCCAAACACCTGGGCGATATCACATAGAACTTGAAAGCGTACGTGCATTCCGTAAAGGTTGGTCAATATCGAGGAGGTTCATCCTATGAGGCATTGTAGGTTCTAAAGCCATATGATATCGTTGTTTCAATAGAAAGAAGTTGACTGAACGAAGCATTACAAAAATAAGAACTACATTGAAACTAAGTGAATCCAATCACCAGGCAAGGTTGTTGATTTTTTAGTCAATCACTGCCTAATTCCAAAATCTCAAACAATAATATTTGATCTCTTCGGTCTGTATTACAATAAAGCTCATGGAGACCGAGTTTCGTACACCCTAATAAGTTTAGAAATATATTTGAGTATACTTTTCAAATCACTCAAAGTTCTTATGAGGTTCTAGTTTGACCTTTACAAGAACTCTATCTTAAGTGTTCTTCCTTTCTTATATATTAGTTCAATATGTCTACCGAAGCAAGTTTTTTTTTGAAACAAAATAATCCTTTCTAAAGTGGATCGTTTCCGTGTGCGGCTCTGATGTCAATGAATCCATTCCACGTCTCCTTTCAGACTCAGGAAAAAAGACAATTTTGCTATTTTTATAAAATAAGATAAGTTTTGGTGCTGATCAATTTCTGTTGTGGGTTCAACATGATATCATGAAGGTTATCAGATTTATATAGAGACGTGAGTTGAACCGTTGGCTGCAAAGCCAGTGCTCAACTTCACCCAGATTTCTCTGGCACTAACTTACCGACTCCGGAGTGATAGCGATCTTGGCAGGCTTGGGGATGGCTGCAAACTTGATTCGACCTGCGTACCACGGCGGCACTTCCACCGCTACTCCACGCTCCTTTACGGATTGCGAGTCTCAAAGAAAATTTTGTGTACCGTTTGCGGACGACTCATCGTTTTCTAAATCCTACAGGTGTAATT